>JAWPHD010005313.1:0-166250 GCA_037043455.1 Cyrtodaria siliqua | reverse complement strand
GCCAGATTTAGACACAGATGATTATATTGAAGATACCCCGATACCTCGTTACTCATTAGACAAGTGTGGTTATAACTCGCAAAGCAATAGATTATTAGACTTGTGTAAAGCTACCTCATTAAAAATTGATAATGGGAGATTAGCGTAAGACAATGTTAACGGTTCATACACATATCACAATAGTCAAGGTGCTACTGTAATTGATTATTTATTATTGAATGTTAATAACTTGGACAATGTAAAACACTGTTCCACACATATCAAAATAGTCAAGGTGCTACTGTTATTGATTATTTATTATTGAATGTTAATAACTTTGACAATGTAAAACACTGTTCCACACATATCAAAATAGTCAAGGTGCTACTGTTATTGATCATTTATTATTGAATGTTAATAACTTTGACAATGTAAAACACTGTTCCACACATATCAAAATAGTCAAGGTGCTACTGTTATTGATTATTTATTATTGAATGTTAATAACTTTGACAATGTAAAACACTGTTCCACACATATCAAAATAGTCAAGGTGCTACTGTAATTGATTATTTATTATTGAATGTTAATAACTTTGACAATGTAAAACACTGTTTCATTGGTTGTTTCAATGAATGTAGTGACCATGCATCTTTAAATTTGGTTATTCCATGCTATAAGTAATAGATAGAGTATGGTTTCATTGAGTTGGTTCATTTAAACATCGAGATGGGCGTCCAACGAGATGAAACCATACTCTATTTGTTATGTAGCATGTCCATTTCAGCTCTATTTCAGTTATTCTAACTGTTATTCTCACTGTTATTCTCACAGTTATTCTGACAGGTCTTATTTTCAATTAAACGATTTACACCTGTGTCTGAACAAAGAGAATTGTCTGTGACCATGCTACAATAAAACAGATTGTTATACTAGTGACGAATATATTAACAAAAGTTCTATGGGATGAGGGAGAAAAGGAATTCAATCGTTCTTTGTTAATTTCGAAATTGCCTAATATTAACAATATTTTGTTATTAAATAGCAGGAATGATGCTAATAGTATAAATTCTTGAATAACTGGATTCAGTCATATACTCATTACGCGGTCTCGCCTTAATTCCATTAAGCGATGGGAAAGCTTATATTATGAGGATTTGACAACGAATATTTCGACAATCAAAGATTTTTTTAAAAATGTTACTGAAAAAAATACGATAACCTATTTAAAATTATCTATTAAATGTTTTAATTTTACAAGCCGGAAACTTTTTAGCCGAAATTAATGTTTTATGTCATACCCCAGCCAACCTCGTTTTCGCCCGTATACGTGTTTTGAGGAAGATTGCAAGGAGGCAAATATAACAAATCAGAAATACGCATGCTAAGCAAATTTATCAATAAAGCATTTTTGCTTTTTATACATTGTTTAAACAATAATAGTTCTTAATCATGTTAATGGTGATCTAACTGATTTTTAAGCAAACTAGATTTTCTTGTTTGAGTGTAATAAGTGTTAATAGGAGTTCATCTAATGTTTGTTATACGTTAATTTTGTTTTATTTATTTATTGCAATTCTTTTGAATGTATTGTCGTACACCATAATTATTCACGTGTATACTGAATTTGTATATATGCTTTTTTGTATCACGAAAAACAGTAAAGTTTAAGTGAATAAAGAATATGTTCTGTTATGTTCTGTTTTTTCTGCAAAAGATTGTTAATACTTGACATTGAGTTGTTTAAAGCAAATTGTGTTTTGATATTAATAATTGTTGATTATATTGCACCAGTTATATTATTAAACCAATTGTAGAATAACGAAGACATAATGAACTCTTCAAAGATGATTTACTTTCATAAAATAAAGATGATACTGGACTGATAATTCAAGGTGCTAATTTCAATGCTTGATACATACTTGACAATTGCAGTGTATTCCTTTAATGTAAAATGTAATTGATCCAATCTTTGACGAGCCTTAATAGTTCATGATACCTTATGTCGTCAATAACAGACTACAGTTATACATAATACACACTCTCGACAAATGTTCGTGTCAAATGACGGATAATAGCATATGATCCTCTTTTTTAATTGGAAAACTGTGTATACTAGTATATATATAATCGTCACATATGTTATTTTATACTTGATGGAAATAAAAAAATAATTCTAAAAGAAAACACAAGTTTGTTCATCAGGTGCTTTTATTGTAATACGAAAACTGGACTATAGCAACCATATATATACGAAATGAAACTCGCCTTAAAGATAACAACGAGCAATATACATAATAACTGAGTTACGTGAGCAAATCAAGGACATGTCTTAGGAATGTATAAGATTACCTGACAGGTCCTGACATAAGGAACATGTAACAAACAGAAACATGTAGGAAACATCTAGTCAGCGGACAAAGGCGTTGACACGTAATATATATAGTCTGGTCTCAGCGAGAGATGGGCGAAGAAAAAACGTCAGAAAACAAGCAAAACAAAGAATGGCTACAACAAATATATTTTTTTAAAAACAGGATGAAGCAGCATTTTTTCTTCGTTTGGTGTTGAGAGATGGTCATACACTGAGAGATGGTCATACACTGAGAGATAATCATACACTGAGAGATGGTCATACACTGAGAGATGGTCATACACTGTAATTTGTAAGAATTTGTTTGTATTATGTTCAATTTCTCCAAATCGTGTTTTCTTAGATACATAACAATCTGTGCCAGACAAGAAATAAACTATTTCTAGCAGAATTATATTGTGAAATCATCAAAACCTGTTTTGGCCTTTAAAAAAAAAACGAAACCGCGTGCGGCTCTTTGTAACGACGCTCTTCAAGTCCCGTCCACCAGGGCACAATATAAACCCTTTGGACTCATTTTATGTTTTAAACAAAGGAAGATTTGTTTGATAATTTAGACATGCCATTCTACAACTATGTGCAAACACCTTTCTGCAACATTTTATCTAATTCTTTTCCGCTCTACTCTTAAAATGCTATGTGTACATGATGCATTGATCTGCAGTTAAAATACTCTGTGTAAATGGGCATATCTGTACATTTAAAACACGTGTACTTCGTTTAAAAATAAATATAACATCCGAACAGGAAATACAGTTTTCACTGAAACACAGTAAACCCAAAAACACTCAAAAGGACAAACATAAATGGCAATGTTAACAAAAAACAAAGGCACACGACGTCACAAACACAAAAAGGGTTGACAATAGGGCTACCGCCTTGGAACGGTCTGTGGCAAAAAAGGCCACTGGGTGTTTAAACCAGGTTCTAGAGTGCACCAAACCTCACACTTACCCTACTGTCATCCCAATAAAACGAGACAGTGTCAATAAAGAAATATCCGCCATGAACTGTTCTCAGATTTAATAGGCAATATAAGTAAACTCTATTTTACATAAATGCTGCATATGCTACACATGTCACTAATATACTGCAGAAAGAATGTACTATGAAAGTCGAACTACTACGATTGTCATGTGCTAAACAACTGATCAAATCATTTTATTGTGATAGTATTGATATTGTCACTTCTCGTCACTTCTCGTTACTTTTATTATGTATGAAGGACTGTAAGGGTAAATAGTAGTGTAGTTTTTCAGATGTCAAGCAGACGTACACACAAATCGCAAATACACGCACCCGATAGGTTGTCGTGTGCAGAAAGGAATTTTATATCCAAAAATACCTTTGTTTTATCTATTCGCTGATATATCTGAATCAAAAGTCACCAAAGTGCAATAGCAGTCTGCTCGTTATTATGTCTTGATATCCGGTTTACATTCCAAAATTATGTTTCTGTTTTTTTCGGCAAACTGATGCAGTTGAGATACTGCGATTGAACTTCGTGAACAAAGGTCTGCCTTATCTCAGAAGAACTACACTAAACTTTCCCGTTACAATCCTTCATAAATAATCATAATAACAGAAGTAATATATATATAAAGTATAATCAAAAGATGCAATTTCCTGTGGAATATACAGACTTAACACACTTGCATTATATACAGACCCTTGCGTAATCTTGTAATTGTTTGATATGTCTTATCATTTTATACAATGTTGTTATTTGTTTTGTTCCCAACACCTTTTTTGCGTTATCTGTTTGTTTAAAATTCGTTCCCAAACCAGTCGGCAAGACATGGGACATTATATTGTCGTCTTTGTTTATGTATTTGAAAGCGAACTTGATAGTACATATCTGATAGAATAGAAGAAACTAATGTTATAAGTTATACACTTAATATGTGATATACTGTGTCAGTGAATTCCATATGGAGCAAGAGTTCCAAACTTAATATGTGATTTACTGTGTCAGTGAATTCCATATGGAGCAAGAGTTCCACACTTCATATGTGATGTACTGTGTCAGTGAATTACACATGGAGCAAGAGCCCATTGGGACGGTGGCGTTTGATGTTTGTCCATGATCTTTCTTGTCGTGCCCTTAAAGGTTTATTCTCTTACTGCTCTGGCTTCTGCAAAGTCATTGAGTACCTTCATTGTGGCTTTCTAGGCTATTGTTTTTTTGTATTATATTTACACGAGCATATTTGTGTTTTACTTATATTGCCTATTGATGCTGCCTTGTTGGTTAGAGATTAGATCATGGCGGGGATTTCTTTATTTACACTGTCCTGTTTTAATGGGATGACAGTAGGGTAAGTGTGAGGTTTGGTGCACCCTAGAACCGGTTTAAACCCCAAGTGGCCTACTTTGCCACTGACCGTTCCAAGGCGGTAGCCCTATTGTCAACCCTTTTGTGTTTGTGATGTCGTTTGCATTTTTTATTACTTTTGTCTTTTCGTTTGTCTGTTTGCGTGTTTGTTTTTGTGTTTTGTGGTTGACTGTCGTCCTTGAATGCTGCTTTCCCTGTCCGATATTTTTATCCTTTTTTTTACACACTTAATATGTGATATACTGTGTCAGTGAATTACACATGGAGCAAGAGTTACACACATAATATGTGATATACTGTGTCAGTGAATTCCATATGGAGCAAGAGTTACACACTTAATATGTGATATACTCTGTCAGTGAATTCCATATGGAGCAAGAGTTACACACTTAATATGTGATATAATATGTCAGTGAATTCCATATGGACCAAGAGTTACACACTTAATATGTGATATACTCTGTCAGTGAATTCTATATGGAGCAAGAGTTCCACACTTAATATGTGATATACTGTGTCAGTGAATTCCATATGGAGCAGAGTTCCACACTTAATATGTGATATACTGTGTCAGTGAATTCCATATCGCGCAAGAGTTACACACTTAATATGTGATATACTGTGTCAGTGAATTCCATATGGAGCAGAGTTCCACACTTAATATGTGATATACCCTGTCAGTGAATTCCATATGGAGCAAGAGTTCCACACTTAATATGTGATATACTCTGTCAGTGAATTCCATATGGAGCAAGAGTTACACACTTAATATGTGATATACTGTGTCAGTGAATTCCATATGGAGCAGAGTTCCACACTTAATATGTGATATACTGTGTCAGTGAATTCCATATGGAGCAATAGTTACACAGTTAATATGTGATATACTGTGTCAGTGAATTCTATATGGAGCAAGAGTTCCACACTTAATATGTGATATACTCTGTCAGTGAATTCCATATGGAGCAAGAGTTCCACACTTCATATGTGATATACTCTGTCAGTGAATTCCATATGGAGCAAGAGTTACACACTTAATATGTGATATATTGCGTCAGTGAATTCCATATGGAGCAAGAGTTACACACTTAATATGTGATATACTGTGTCAGTGAATTCCATATGGAGCAAGAGTTCCACACTTAATATGTGATATACTGTGTCAGTGAATTCCATATGGAGCAGAGTTCCACACTTAATATGTGATATACTGTGTCAGTGAATTCCATATGGCGCAAGAGTTACACACTTAATATGTGATATACTGTGTCAGTGAATTCCATATGGAGCAGAGTTCCACACTTAATATGTGATATACCCTGTCAGTGAATTCCATATGGAGCAAGAGTTCCACACTTAATATGTGATATACTCTGTCAGTGAATTCTATATGGAGCAAGAGTTACACACTTAATATGTGATATACTGTGTCAGTGAATTCCATATGGAGCAGAGTTCCACACTTAAAATGTGATATACTGTGTCAGTGAATTCCATATGGAGCAATAGTTACACAGTTAATATGTGATATATTGTGTCAGTGTTTCCCATATGGAGCAAGAGCGACGGTCAAATCACATATTAAATTTCCT
Organism: Cyrtodaria siliqua; assembly: GCA_037043455.1. NCBI lineage: Eukaryota > Metazoa > Mollusca > Bivalvia > Adapedonta > Hiatellidae > Cyrtodaria > Cyrtodaria siliqua. Next base: position 159,970 of record JAWPHD010005313.1, on the reverse strand, counting down.
GACATCGTATAGGCCATATTGGGTCACTTACACACTGTGTAACGATTATATCTGACCGACTACACTTTAGATCAAAATATGTTTTTTTAAAATAGTGTTTGGCATTTTTAAAATAACAACACGAGCAAAGTGTACGGGAAACAGCATGACGTTGTGAAGGAAATGACGTCACATCTACGCCTGGTTTGACGTGGATAAAAATGTTGGGATTATATACATTTTCCAAGTCAAATTAATAGACATGAGTGGTAGGCAAGATATTAGTCGTTACTGGTCGTTACACAAACTACTATATCGGCGTGATATTATTCTCTTCGGTGAGTTGTATGCATGGACGTGTGGTATTTAGGGTTTAGTTGAATTACGTCAGCTCTTTATGCAGACATTGTAAGCAAGTTCAAACTGGAGTCGTGACGCATACTTCATCTATATTTTAAAGGAACACATCTCTATGGTCTGTACAGAATATTAAACCAAGCTCTGATTCTCGCAGCTAGATAATATATGAACAGTCTGATTCTCACAGCTAGATAATATATGAACAGTCTGATTCTCACAGCTAGATAATATATGAGAGTCTGATTCTCACAGCTAGATAATATATGAACAGTCTGATTCTCATAGCTAGATAATATATGAACAGCCTGATTCTCATAGCTAGATAATATATGAACAGTCTGATTCTCATAGCTAGATAATATATGAGAGTCTGATTCTCACAGCTAGATAATATATGAACAGTCTGATTCTCATAGCTAGATAATATATGAACAGTCTGATTCTCACAGCTAGATAATATATGAACAGTCTGATTCTCACAGCTAGATAATATATGAACAGTCTGATTCTCATAGCTAGATAATATATGAACAGTCTGATTCTCACAGCTAGATAATATATGGACAGTCTGATTCTCACAGCTAGATAATATATGAACAGTCTGATTCTCACAGCTAGATAATATATGAACAGTCTGATTCTCATAGCTAGATAATATATGAACAGTCTGATTCTCAAAGCTAGATAATATATGAACAGTCTGATTCTCATAGCTAGATAATATATGAACAGTCTGATTCTCACAGCTAGATAATATATGGACAGTCTGATTCTCACAGCTAGATAATATATGAACAGTCTGATTCTCACAGCTAGATAATATATGAACAGTCTGATTCTCATAGCTAGATAATATATGAACAGTCTGATTCTCATAGCTAGATAATATATGAACAGTCTGATTCTCACAGCTAGATAATATATGAACAGTCTGTATACGATTAAAATGGAAAAATCATTATCATTATTTGACATAACTGTTTGCGTTTCTTGTTCAACATTCAATAAAGGAAACTCTACACAAATGTTATATTTATTAATGTATACCTATTAAAATACAACACATAACAGAGACATCTGAAAACCAGAACAGTTACAAGAAAAACAAAACATTTTTTCCTTGATGTCTGCTTACTAAACTCCACATATAAAAAGACAACTGAAAACAAGAACTGTTACAAGAAAAACAATTTGCAAGTACCAGTTATGAGGTAAGGATATTCCTGTTTACGCTGTCTACACATGAATTAACTACATATGAATATTTGTGTTAAAGCTACAGACGCTCTATATTAATTGGTAATAACTCATGAATATGAATGAGTCACGTGTAAAAGAGTTTCAAATCGACGAACACCCCAAAAGTCGGTATATAAGGCAGAAATCGATGCGTAAAATATCACATCTTTGTTTCGCCTTCGTACAGGTATACGGCTTCAGAATATATGTGATAAAAAAGTACTTGCCCGGAACGGGATTTGAACCACAGCCGTTGCGCTTTTAATTTTTGAAGGCCGTACATTTAACCACTAGACCAAGGCTATTTATTGGTTTATTCTAGCATTATTAACACTAAATAGGCATTACGTAATAACTAGCACACAAACAAACTCATCATGCGCTAAATAACAAGTCGATATATGGTTGTTTTGAGGCGGAATATTGGTTTCATATTGATGTTATTTTGCCTCATAATAAATTGTAGTTTGTATACCATTTTCTCAAGCAGCGTTATAGCTCAGTGATAGAGCACTTGACTTGAAATCAGAAGGCCGTGTGTTCGAGTCCCGAAAGAGGCAAAGCTTTTTTCTTCTGTAAATCATTATGTTACCAGTGTACAGGTACGATGTGCACTGGTCGATGTCTATACAATAAATGATGTCCTACGTTATATTTGCTCGCTTAAATACCCGATTTCGACATGAGCTGGTGAACATGAAGTTACAAATAAAGACACGGCTACAAAGAAGAAATCGATTTATATAGAGGGTCTGTAGCTTTAAGGATCATAATACGACCCGTAGTTCTAACATTGTTAGCACAATGTAGAACACTTGTGTAATAGGAACATTAGACGAAGTGTTTAGAAAGAGTTTAATAATCGTCACCTTAGAAGAAAAAGTTGCCTTCTTAAAAACATTGCTGGATGAAGAAATTATAGACACTAAATGAAGTGTTTCTAAAAACACTAGATGAAGTGTATAGAAAAGCTTATAGAAATCTTGCTTATTGAAGACCTTATAGAAACACGAGATGAAGTGTTTGGAGCGAGCTTTTAGAAATACTGCTTATTGAAGACCTTTTAGAAACAGAGTTTTTAAAAACTGTGCAATTGGAGAACTTATGGAACACTATATAAAGTGTTTATAAAAACACAATATGCAATATTGAGAGATACAATAGTCGCGTCTATTCGTGTGTTTTTTTAGTAACTTGTAATTATGTAAAATTAAACAACAATCATTTAACACCAATATAAGGCATTTATATAAGTACAATATAGTTGAGCAAACGTTTAAAAATATGGGACAACACTTTGTACACATAAATAATGATTGATATTACATGGAACACAATATTCACAACCATAATATTAAAACCAATGTAATTATACAGGTACGTGTAAACAATCAAAATTCCAAATTGTGCCCACCTCAACAATTGACTAACTAAAACAAAGCTTCCACAGAATGAAAGCTTTAAACCTTATGTTGTATTCACGACACAACAACAAACTTAATGTTCTTTTTATTTAATGCTTTCAAATCAAAGTTTGTGCAGAATTATTTATTTTCAGCTCAACATTAGTTAATAAAACTGCTCCGACTCACAGTTTCTTAATATTGTTATTTCGAATCAAATGATATAACTGATAGCATTTCGTTTTTCTGTTATTTCCACCTGTAAATGACACAATTCCTAAAATATCTGAACAATTTTCAAAAACTTCAGCACATTTTCTTTCATCATTTTCAAGCTAATGGTATACTTTAACAGTTGTTTTGTAAAATGAACTGTTTTTTTGCATTGAACCGTAACAGCGAAATATAACTGTGAAAAATAAAGTCACTGTGCTATGTTTCATCGGCAAATGCTGATATTTAATAATTATTTAGTATAGTCTACAATAAAATATAGTTTAAATATATGCGCCTGAAATGTATATGTTATTTTATTACGTCAATGTTGTTGATGTACGATCCGCCATTTAACATGAACATCGCATTTGTTGACGAAATGTTTTAACAGCGACGACATAATTGCGACGTGCACTTACATTTGTGGCGTTCATTTATAATTATGACGTTCCTGTATATTGCCCTGATAAGTGTAACGTGCACAGATAATTGAAAAGTGCACTTATAACAGTGCAGTTATAATTGTGGAACTCATTTTATAATTGTGATGTACACTTACAATCGACATGTATAAATAGTTAAACCTTCACATTTCGTACGTAAGACACAACAAGGTCATGCAATATTCATGAGCGGTTAAGAATAGGTGATCAAGACAATTGCAAACCTCATTATCAAGTTAATGAGGCAAGAACATTTTGAATCTTTAGAAACAACAATCATAGTAATGAGCTTGTCAATATTTATGAATGCAGAAACAAGAATTAAGTAGCAAGCTAATTTTAAAACTTCAGATACAACTGATCAATGTTCTCAAACACATCAAGTTTCAGCAAATGTCATCGATTATAAAACCGACTTCGTTACGGTTAATAGAAAATAGAAGCTAAGCTGAATAATGTTGTTCATGAAAATACATTTTACCACACTCAATCGTTTACAGTAAAGTCTTTAGTCTTTTGGCTGTTACTTGTGATATGTAGGCTTCATAACCGCTGCTCCCAACTAAATTCCATTTTGTTTATTTCGCTCTTCGGGGCATAGTATTTCGTTAGATACTGGGACTAAAATTATGTACTATTGATTTTATGAATATTGAGTTCTGCTCAACCCGGGGATAGAGGGCGTGAGCGGTAGCTATTATATTTCACTACCGTTCATGAACAGTCTCAATCCAACCGAGACTGCAATATTTTGTATGTGTCGTGTTAGGCCGTTTCAAAAGGTCCATTGCCATACTCTTTTATGCTTATGTGTATGTCTTTTTAGTCGGTAAAATGAAACATACACAAACAATAATGTTTCAAAAAGTCGATCACATTTGCTGCTCAAACATATAATCGTATGAAACCATCTAAATCAAAACACGTGTGCATTATTGAATTTCTTTGAGTAAATTGAGCAAACAGCACGTGAGAATACCATGTACAGCATAACAGTACGAGTTTTAACAATGCATACGTATTAATATTATAAACGAATATACAATATATAAATATAAACAGTTTTCTTCTGGGCTCTCAACCAATCAAATGTAACACTCGCCACATAACACACAGGTTCTATGTCGCTTCGCACCACACTTTTACGAACTCTGTAAAAGAAAGCAACAACATTCAGTTTAATATGTGTTTATCAGGTGACACTCTAACGATATAATTGTTAACACAAAGTTCTCTGTTTACACTTTAATCTAACGTTTCATTTGCATTCACAACCCCTTTTCAAGATTACACAATAATTTAAAAACAGTTACACCCAACTCCTTTTGCAAGGTAACACAATAATTAACAGCCCAAAGTTTCATTGGGATGCCGTCAACTCGTTCAAGGTTACACAATAATGTCTTCACCCATTTGTTCAATGTTACGCAATAATTAACATTCCAACGTGTCAGTGGGATTCATTCACATATTTCAAGGTTACACAATAACTAACACTTTTTCACCCACCTTTTTAAAGTTACACAATAACTAACAATTTGTTCACGCATTTGTTCACACATTAATTATTGTGTAACATATGTAAAAAATATTAAAAAGGTCTAGAAAGTCACACAGCAAGTACTTGTTGACTTTGCATAAGCCGGAGCAACAAGTGAACACACCATTAACGGTATAACAAGACAAGATTGAAGACAGCATCAAACGCTACCGTTATTTGAGAAGTTAGGTTAACGTCATCATAGGATCCAAAATCTGTCCTGTCATCGCAAAATCAAAGAGGAAAACATAGTGGTGAACTTTAAATGGCTCAACCACTTAACATGCTGTACGTTGCAAAACGATAGGGTCATAACCTGTTTTGATAAACGATTTAACAAGTTTAATACATATTGTATGAATGTGATCATGACCAGGGATATTACGCAGTTTGTAAATCACATCACCATTGAAGTCAGATGGTGATATTCATTGTCGCAGAAGTGTTCTTAAATTACTTTCTTGCTTTAAAGGTAGATCAGGGTTACGATAATACAATGTTGCAGGTTTTTTCGAAGTTTATGGTAACGGTAGCTCTGATGGAGTAGTTTCTTAGTTATACACATATTACGAATATTAAAGTCCTCAACTTGACTAGAAGCTCTGGAAAAATGAACAATTTGAGAAACATAGACCCCATAAGAAGTAGCTCGGGGGAACTTCCCCATCTAAGCGAGGATAATTAACAATATCAAAATTAAAATCAACTCTATTGTCATATATTTTACTTATTATTTCTCCCTTTTCAGATAGATGTAAATCAAGAAAAGAAGCGACAGTATCAAACATATTAGCTTTGACCATGTTGACAGATTTAACACGGGGAAAAAACCCGATCATTACACAGGAAAAAATGTTGTGACGTGTACCACATATTTGTTACTTTCTTATTATTTGCATGTTACTTTCATTTGTACAAATGATACCACATATATATTCATGTTAAAATAATACACCTGTGGCACATGTGAAATGTATACATATGTATTTCATTTGAAGTTACATACCTAAAATACTTATTCATTCATATAAAAAACCACACTGAACATTGTAGAAAATGGTTTATCAACCTGTTTAAGTTTTAATATGTTATTTAGTAAAAAATATGTTTCATATGTATTACACATGTGTTACGTTCATATGAAATACATATGTGGAATACATATGTGGAATACATATGTGGCACATATGTAAAACATATGAATGTCATGACTAGATATATTTCCTGTGTACGACTGTTACTTGCAAAGTGCGGATATTAAAAGTATATTAAAATAATAAAAGCGTTCTCTGAGGTCGTATATCGAGGGTTTACTGCAAGACTGTTGCATCTCCTTCTTTATTCATATACTGAAAGGAAAAGAAACGCGACACGGTAATTTCCCAAATATATTGTATGTACAATATTCTGCTGTTAATCGAATGGTACATGTCTATGAAAGATATTTTCTTTCGGAAAAAATACTAAAACAACAAGTAACACAGCAAATAGTATTCCTGCAAAGTTTCATTATTGACAGAGTACGCGTTTGGCTTAAGCAAGTGAGCAAAGTTAGGATGCAAAATTTTGCAAATTCTTTACGTTAAATACACTACTGAATTGGCTCAATTTGTCAAAGAGGAACTTCAACATTTATGAATTTCTTGTTACGACATGTACTGCGATTAAAACGTCTACAACATCACAGTTGTGTCCTTTCTCTAACTAACTTTTATTTTTACAAAACATCTTGGGATTTCCTTGGAATATATATGGAATTAAGTGTTCAGTATATACAATATATAGCGGAAATTCCCGTGTCGCGTTTCTTTTTCCTTTCAGTAATATGTAGTTTTGCGCTCGTTATGTGCTTGGTATTATATGAACATGCGAGAATAAATACAACAACATGCAATAACTGCCCAAAGCAGGTTTTGTGTGGCGGTGGTAAAACATCTCCCCGTGCATGTGATCATGTTGTTATTTTCACCCATCCTATAGAGATGGCGACGTTCGACTGTCTTTACCACCCTTTCAGTGTTTTTTTTGTCTCTTTCATTGTATTTTCAAGTCCTTGTTTGCAGTACAGTGCTGTGGTTTCTATAGGACCCTATATCTCATTTTTGGTTTGTTTTTCATATTACTTTCATTTATACAAATGATACCATACATATTGTTCATGTTCCGATAATACACCTGTGGCACAAAATGTATACATATGTATTTCATTTGAAGTTACGATACATAAAATACATATTCATCCATATAAAAAAAACTGAACGTTGTAGAAAGAGGTTAAAGAACATGTTTAAGTTTTAATGTTGTTTATTAAAAAATATATATTACAAATGTGTTACTTTCAATATGAAATACATATGTGGAATACATATGTAGATATACTTCCTGAGTACGACTGTTACTTGCAAAAGTGTGGATATCGCATACATATATAGTAAAAGCATTTATGTGCTAGGTATAATATGACCCTGCGAGGATAAATACAACACCAAGCAATAATTGCCCAAACTAATTTTTGATATGTTTTCTATATTCGCTTAATATGTAACATACATATTAAGGAAATAAATTTAAAAATACCTTCATAGTTGATGTTACCGTCTCCGTCAATATCCGCCTGTTGCATCATATCTTCCAACTCTTTATCCGTTAGACCCTCCCCTAGCTTCTTCATGGCCACTCTGAAATAATAGTGTCGTCCTCGTTAACTTTTGATTCAAACGACTTACCTAAAAAACTGTTTGCCAATGTTGACCAAATTTTACATGGATGTTACTGAGGTTAATGCATTTCAAACTTTACGCGGACACACACAAAAGGTTAACATGTACAAATCGACGGACGACGGACGAATTGCCATCACTTCGGCCAGTATTGATGAAAATGATCGCACAAACTTAAACAATCTTCGTACCCTTACACCCTGAACACAATAAAACAGGATGACTTGACTATATATATACGATTTGCTCTTGATAAACTGTCAACTTTAAATCGTCAAAAGTTGCCACGTTTTTTATCTCTGATAAAAAGGTAGCAAATGTATTTTCTGCGCAAATATGTTTTATGCGCATTTGAAGCAATAGTAAACATTTTGTGTGGTTTAAAAAAAGGAAGCAATAATACATTCAACATAATTTCTATGGTAACATCCTTTGCGTTCTCCCCGTAGAACTAATATCCGCTAATAGCATTCTATAGTGGTTCAGTCTCATGCTGATAGATAAATGTTGCTGTATTTAAACAATAATTGCTTTTGGAATATCTAAGTGACACAATGCGTTACACCAACTGCTGGTGACAGCTTTTGTTGCTGAAGTCATTGCTTATACAAACAAGTAGAACACGAATTACATGTTCAACAATTGGTTTCAACAAATCTCTAACGGCTATACAGTACTTGTATGAGTACACAATCAATTGTGATTAGTCAACAGTTTGCGTCTTTACGCATATTTTAATACAATACAATGCAAACACAAATACGGCAATTAAACATGTGCATAGCATACACATGGAAACATGGAGATAGTGAAAATGACCATGTAAGCATATTAAAGTAAATAAGCATACAGTTAATTTATATCAGTTTACTGAGAAGCACACTATTTAAAAAATAGGGAAAAAAATAAGAATTTATCATCAGGAATAGTCATTTAGGTACTATTCCATAGTTTGGGAGATTAGAATATGAATAGAAGTTACCCAGCCAAGCCAAACCCCAAAACTGGAGGGTCGAGTTAAGAGTTACCAACTCATAATTCATTTTACGCATATTCAATCACTGGTGTTATAAACACCCAATAAACCTATTCTTTTTATCGGCACATATACATGATATATAACCTGAACACCTAGATAGAGTTTGATGAACGGTTTTGTAATGTAATTTTGCACTTATTTGGTAGGTTAGTTTCTTTAATTGTATAGTGCTGCTAATAAGAAGCTAATTTCATATGTACTCATATGTACTCGATGACTTGTCCGAAGTCAGAGCATCAAGGGGAAAACCGTTAAAGGCACTACAAAACGGAGTGAAGGATATTCATAAAACGGAATCCGAAAAGTAAGCTTTATTGAGTTTTAGTTCTGGAGGATAAATGTTAGGAACCTAAGAAGAAAATAACGGATGAAATCAGCTTGTGTATTTGGAAAAAGTCCTAACATAAAGACACGATAGTAGCAATATAAAAACAAATCTGCGCCAAGGGGTGCACAGTTAGTACTCATAGGAATGACAACAGTTTGCTTAATAACCCATGGTTAATAACATTTTACGACGTCTTTTGTTTGACCAAGACATAAATTGAACCCACGACCTACCGCATACGTTCTACTACTATGCCATGCCAAGGTATTTGAATGGACACTTTACCTTAACTCTTTGGCTTATTTTCTTATAAATGGACGGTAGGTTTGAAAAATGTTCAACAATTTACCTTAATTCTTTGGCATCTATAAGTCCATTTCCGTCCTTATCGAATGTACGGAAGGCAGACCGAATAACGTCTTCTTTGTGGGTGAAGCTTGCATCTCCTATAACAGTTATTCTTATATAAAATATACTGAACTATAAACATAATATACATCATAACGTAGCATCACATAACATTTTATCATGCAGATATGCACTTTTCTGCCAACAAAGGGGTGACCTATTAAATTTTGCTTTATTAGGCAAGTAGACCAATAAAGCAAATCAATGCGGAATCCCTCGGCGTTTATTGTACGTAACGTTATCTGACGTCATGCACGTAACATTGCCTGACGTCATAAAACAAACAAAAAAACAACAACATGGCGGCGTCCTCGATAAGCGTAACATTCTGAGAAATAGGTAATAACAGTAATTCATATAGAAAATGTGGATAATCTACATGATAAATAGAATATTATGTCAGTGCCTTTTACTATCAAGTTTATTAGGCTCGGCACGAAAACGAAGAATGGCTCGGCAGAGCCTCGCCATTCTTCGTTTTCTAAGCCTAGCCTAATAAACTTGATAGTAAAAGGCACTGACATAATATTCTATATATATCTGCTTAAAAACAAGATCGTCGTTCAAGAACTAAAAACCAGGTTTTGGCAACACTACGATTAACATCTACATATTTGAATAACAATTTAACAAAACGTTCTTTCCCTTTCCGTGAGATACAAACAGTTAACATCAATAATTCTTGCTTTTGTAATCATGTTTGTCCTTACGTCGTTATACATAGGGAAATTTAAAAGGGTTGATGCACAATTTGCAAACAAGATCTATTCAAAAGGGCTCTAAAAAACTTGAAAAGAGCTGAAAGAATTATCAAAATGCCATGAAAAACAATGGAGATTATGAGCTATTGAAAATTTGCAAAGAACATAAATGGAGGCGATCATCTTGGAATGATGACGTCGTCGCACCTTTTTACCATATATGGCATATTGACAGAATCTATTTTAAAGCAGAGAGAATCACTGCAAATTGTTTAAAAATAAATATACAGATTTAAAATGTATAAATTGAATGCTTATTTTTCATTTGCAGTGACTTTCTTTGCTTTATAAGACATTTTCTGTACATCTGACAAGGACGGAAATGGACTTATCATTTAAATGTCTTTGCATATGTTCAATAGGTCATACATATATGTGTATCTCCTTCTTTTAAAGTTTTTCAAAGCCCTTTAAAATAAATATTGTTTAAAAATAGTGCATCAACACCTTTACGATAACATGATTCCTCCATTGCAAGATATATTTATCATATCTTCCAGTTTACAAAGAGGATTACAAAGAGTTTGCTAGGTTGATCCGCACCTGGACCGGACCTAAATGTAAGTGTGCCATGTGTGCCTCATGCTACTTTGGTTTGTTCTTAAAACTCATATGTTGTCTCATGGTGGTCTAGGTTGTATGTTGGATAATCATGAGATAATATGTAAGTGTGTCATGTTTGCCTAATGTTGATTTGGTTGTTCTTTAAACTCATATTTTGTCTCATGGTGGTCTAGCTTGTATAAAAATAGTGTAAAAGTCGAACAGGAAATGCAGCTTTCACAGAACACAGTAAACCCAAAAACACGCAAAAGGAAAAACATGAATGGCTATGTTAACAAAGAATAAAGACATATGACGTCACAAACACAAAACGGGTTGACAATAGGGCTACCGCCTTAGAACTGTCAGTGGCAAACAAGGCCACCATAAATATGTTGACTAACGATGGGATAAATACGAGCTTGCTTGTTCTTCGTGTGTTTTTGTGTTGGTGTATATATAACTATAGAATTTTATGAGTTTTAATATTATAGGTATTTTTATTGTGTTTATTAATTTTGATACTGCTATGTTTGATGTTCTATTTTATTTTGTTGCTTATGTGGCTGCATGCTTATGCCAAAATATATCTTGTTTAGTTTTAGTTAGTGCCTCAGTATGCTTATAAAATGTGTATGTATTGACTGACCGTTCCAAGGCGGCAGCACTATTCTCAACCTTTTTGTGTTTGTGATGTCTTATTTGGCATTCTATTCATCTTTAAATGTGTTCTTTGTTTCTGTGTGTGTTTGTGGTTGACTGTCGTCCTTGAATGCTGATTCTACAGTTCGATTTGTATATCAATATTTACGCCGTTCCAGGCTTATTTGTTTTAAATATGCTTTTATTGTGTTTGTAAATTGTTTTAAAGTGTGCTTTAAATGAGATTACTTTAGCTTTAGTAAACGTTTTAATTAAATTAAGATGACAGTTATGTGCTAGATGTAAATGTATATGTACTTATGCCCTGTTTGTTGACATTTTCTATGTATTACGCATGTGTGCTTAGAATATTGTTTATAATATATGTATGCTTAAGTTAAATGTGCTTAACATGTGCTTAAATGTAAATCCTAATTTGAATGTGTTTATCTTTGTCTAATTATAATTTTATCTGGACTCTTGCAATATTATTATAATAACCCAGATAGTATGTTATAACTAGAATAGGATATATATAATGTACGTTTTAAATAACATGTGATAAATATCAATTTTAACCCCATGCTTTATCTGTTGTAGCTGCTATATTATATGTTTTTGTGTTTACATATGATCTGTTGGAAAATAGCTCATAGCGCTAATGTTATATTTGTTTGTAAAACACGACTAAAAGTAAATATTCTTGCATCTTGTATCTTATTCTTGTATCTTGTATCTTGTATCTTGTATCTTGCAACTTGTATCTTGTATCATGTGTCTTGTATCTAGTTTCTAACCTTATTGCCAATGTATTACAACTCCGCATCTCGTATCTTGTATCTTCTATCTTATATCTAGTTTCTAAAATTATTGCAATGTATTTCAACTCCACATCTTTTATCTTGCATCTTGTATCTTGTATCTAGTTTCTAATTTTATTGCCAATGTATTACAACTCCACATCGAAATTCGGCTAAAGCAGATATATAACTCCTTGGTAAAAGAAGTTCACCGTAAGGTTCAGTTTCATATGACTGCTTAATCAACTCAAACCCATAATGTATTATCACCATTTCTTTCACTAGTTACACAATGTAATCACTTGTTGTTGAATAATGTCATATTAACATATCTAACATTAACGACATGTCGTCCATTTTATTTCGTTATGACGGAAACTGAATTCGCGAAACCACTTTAATACAGAAGTGTCGCGTGCAAAAAGAGATTACACACACATGAGACCTAACGATAAACATTGTTAATTTTATGCTTTGCAATGATACAGTGGATTTTAGCAGAGAAATAAAAATGGTACTTAACACATGTGAAACACAGTTTTTTGATTTCATTGCCAGAAATACTTTTTTTAAAAGATGTTCGTCCATTTTAAGAACTGTTGTCATTTGCAGTGGAAATTTTAGTTTGCCATGTTCACTTTTTCATATTCATAATATTTGTATAAAAGTCATATATCATTTGAGTGTTTCTGAAGTTATTGTGAATTAAAAATAGCAGTATTACGTTACTCACGTATGACGTCACCGAACTAATATGTCTTCTGCATACACTTTGATTGAAAGGCGTAAATGAAGAAGTACCAAAATATCAAGTTTCTCACTTCTCGTTGAATTAAGGCAATCAGAATGCAGGGCATTTACACGTGCATAAAACATCTTACATACTTACCTATTTTCCCCATTTCTGCTTGCATAAAAGCATAGAATTCTTGAAACTCTATTCTACCATTTCCTAAAAGGAATAAAAATAGCAATCATCAACGAAAACAAATTTGTGAATGCAATTCCACTATACTGAGTTTGGTATAAAAATGCCCTGTTACAAATATACCGATTGTAACTGATTCTGCATTCCTCGTAAACCTCATAAAAAATGCGATACTAAGTAGCCACCGCGTTACTGATGATTTTCTGTCGCAGCCACACGTAGTTCATACATTCTATTGTAAAACAATACAGGTTTATTTCTTTCCCCTACTTGTGTAACCAAATACGGTGCTAGGAGGCATGGGAGGTGTTGCAAATTATATTACCTCTCATGAAATCAATAAACCGAGGCTGCTACCTTTGTAACCAAATACGGTGCTAGGAGGCGTGTGATGTGTTGCACATTATATTACCTCTCATGTAATCAATAAACCGTAGCTGCTACTTTTGTAACCAAATACAGGGCTAGGAGGCATGGGATGTGTTGCAAATTATATTACCTCTCATGAAGTCAATAAACCGAGGCTGCTACTTTTTTAATCGAATACGGTGCTAGGAGGCTTGGGATGTGTTGCAAATTATATTACCTCTCATGAAATCAATAAACCGAGGCTGCTACTTTTCTCTCGTGTTTGAGTTTATGGCTTCCAAGGGATCCTCTTTTCAGTATTTATTACATGGTCAGAGTTATGTATATAGAACTAGAGGCGCAACACTTTATTTCCCTTTTAACATGCATAAAATAGACAGATTTTCTCCTGAAATCAATAAACCGAGGTTGCTACTTTTGTAACCAAATACGGTGCTAGGCGGCGTGTGATGTGTTGCAAATTATACTACCTCTCAGGATATCTATAAACCGAGGCTGCTACTTTTTTAACCAAATACGGTGCTAGGCGGCGTGGGATGTGTTGCAAATTATATTACCTCTCATGATATCAATAAACCGAGGCTGCTACTTTTTTTAATACTGTGCTAGTAGTTATGGGGTGTGTTGCAAATGATATTACCTCTCATGAAATCAATAACCCGAGGCTGCTATTTTTGTAACCAAATAGGTGTTAGGAGGGGCGTGGGATGTGTTGCACATTATATTACCTCTCATGATACCAATAAACCGAGTCTGCTACTTTTGTAACCAAATACGATGCTAGGTGGCGTGGGATGTGTTGCAAATTATATTACCTCTCATGAAATCAACAAATCGAGGCTGCTACTTTTCTCTCTTGTTTGAGTTTATTGCTTCCAAGGGATCCTCTTTTCAGTAGGGTGGGGTGTGTTGCAAATTATTTATATTTCATGAAATCTATAAACCGTGGCTGTTACTTTTGTAACCAAATACGGTTCTTGGAGGCGTGAGAGGTGTTACAAATTATATTACCTCTCATGAAATCAATAAACTGAGGCTGCTACTTTTGTAACCAAATACGGTGCTAGGATGCCTGATAGGTGTTGCAAATGATATTACCTCTCATAAAATCAATAAACCGAGGCTGATACCTTTGTAACCAATTGCGGTGCTAGGAGGCGTGGGAGGTGTTGCAAATTATATTACCTTTCATGAAATCAATAATCCGAGGCTGGTACTATTGTAATCAAATACGGTTCTAGGAGGCGTGAGCCGTGCTGCAAATTATATTACCTCTCATTAAATCAATAAACCTAGGCTGCTACTTTTGTAACCAAATACGGTGCCAGGAAGCTTGGGTGGTTTTGCAAATTATATTACCTCTCATGACATCAGTAAACCGAGGCTGCTACGTTTGTAACCAAATACGGTGCTAGGAGGCGTGGGAGGTGTTGCAAATTATATTACCTCTCATGAAATCAATAAACCGAGGCTGCTACTTTTCTCTCTTGTTTGAGTTTATTGCTTCCAAGGGATCCTCTTTTCAGTATTTATGACATGGTAAGAGTGATGTATATAAAACTAGAGGCGCAACACTTTATTTCCCTTTTAACATACATAAAATAGACAGATTTTCTCCTGAAATGTATTTTTAGTTTATAATGAGTAATCGTCCGACAGAATTATTTTGTGCAGTGAACAATGTAAAAAAAAAGCAAAAAAAAAAGCCAACCTGTTACTAAAAGTCTTCTTAAATATTAACCGCGCATAGAATATAACACATTCGGCATCTGTACTCAATGACCTCAAAGTTGTGCACTTTTCTGTTCAGAATGAAGAGTGTTTGAAAGTCTAACGTGTAAATGGTTTTAAAGTTAATTATAATCTATGGTAAATAACTAATCTTCAAACTGTGACTCTAACTGCAGTAATTCTAAGTTGAAACTAAAAAGGAAAACAAGTTTACATTCTTTCATCCAAAACATGCAAAATGGATGAAAACTTCGATTTAGGTGTAATCGTAACTTGTCGAACACGATAATTTATGTTGAAACTCTCACTTAAATTAATTTAGATGGGAACATTTTGACAAGAGGTATTTTTGTTATAATAATCCAATCAATCGCGGGGAAATTGAAAACAATTGCATTAATCACGAGGTTCCGCGTGAAAAAGAGGATTTTGATTACGTTGCGAAACATTGTGCGATATATACTAACGTGGCATTGACTGACAGGCTACAGCCTTAGGGGCAAAATAATCTAATTACTGACGTAAGTGTTAAGCGTATTTCTACATGTTGCATTTAAACTCATCCAAATGTGCATGTTTTATTAGATATTTCATGTTAAGGTCATTCAAAATATCTAATTTAATGTGTTGATGAACCGAATAATTCCGTTAGATGCTCCATGAGAAATTATATATATGATATATTATCAGAGTGACTACCTTGATTTTCGTAAAAATGAAAAGGATAGAACATAATAGTTTTCAGGTGAAGATTTGCCTAATGAAGCATATTGGTTTCCATAGTTACCGTTTGTATCTAACGTAGCCATGGCGTCAGTTATTTCCCGTTGTGAGGGGCTCATACCCAGAAAGCGCATTGCCTTGCCAAGCTCGTTCACGGAAATGGACCTGTCATTGTTTGTGTCAAATAATCGAAACAATTCCCGGATTTCTACAAAGCAAACGTTATACAATTGTTACATTTTGAAAATAATACCGCGAACACCATAATTGAATAATTAAATGTATAAAAGACAAACAATTATAAACGGAAATGTCATTATAGCCTGTTGACATCAGCCAGACAGACATAACATTTCTCGAATTTCTTCAGTGTAAAATATAATTGTATTGATAATGAAAGCACCAGGTACTCATGGGCATATCAACTATATACAAAATAAGCAAGGATTAAAAAGAGTATTACACTGTAACTGTATATACATAAAGAACCAGATACTCTATATTCGCATTAATCTCTCGATATGCTAAAGGGGTTGATGAACTATTTTCAAACATATTTATTTTAAAGGGCTCTGAACAACTTTAAAAACCTGAAAGAATTATCAGAATGCCATGAAAAATAAAGGAGATAGGACCTATTAACAATTTGCAAAGAAACATAAATGGAGGCGACCATATTTGGAGGATGACGTCATCGTCATCTCATATGGCATATTGAGAACATGTCTTTTAAAACAAAGAAAAAAGTCACTGTCAATGAAAAAAGGCATACAATTGATACATTTGATATATGTATATTAATTTTTAATTTGCAATGAGTTTCTTTCCTTTAAAATATATTTGTCAATATGCCATATTTGGTAAATGCGCGATGACGTCATCGTTCCAAGATGGCAGCCTCCATTTATATTCTTTCCAAATTTTCATAGGTCATATTTCTTTCATTTGATAATCCTTTTAGCTTCTTAATGTTTTTCAGAGCCCTTAAAAATAAATATTGTTTGAAAATAGTACATAAAGCCGTTTAATTATCGAGAGATTAATGCGAATCTAGTGTATCTGGTTCTTTATGTGTATATAGTTACACCAGTTCAGACCTCGATATTTTGCTTAATATGTTTTTAATATAAATGATTAGGCATTGAATGAGATATGGTCGATATTCATAAACCAACCAGAAAACGCCAAATCTTTATAGTTCAAACAATTTAATAAGAAAACTACATTTTTGAGAAACACATTTAAAATAAGACTATAAATAGCATGACTATCTTGCAAGAAAAAAGTAGTTCCTTCGAAAAGAAGAGTTCGTGCATATGTTAACTGTTGAAAACGACGTCACATGCTAGGTGTCATCCAGTGAAATAACGTGAAATTCATATATGATAATGAAGCTGGACCAGTACATACAGTATATGCAGTTAATAAACAAAAAAAACAGTATAGGACTTTAATTAATATGTCCGTGATTCGGCAATGTTTTCACATATATAAACTATATAAAATGTAATGTAAACCTTATAATACCAACACGTCTATAAAAACTATATTTTAAAACATTAAAAACACATTAAAATAATTATTATGAAATGGCAACACATGCACTATCACACACTGCATGTAAATGTAGAATACACATTTATAAATTACAGCACAATACAACATACCAACACAAAATATACATAGAGGTTGCAAAGGACAACTCACGTTAAAAACTGGGGATATAGCATCAATATTGTTGCCAAACAATAACTTAATTATTTACATTTAAACTAAATTAATTCTGAACAATCATATAACTGAAATTGGTATAAACAAACATCGTTCATCAACTATTTGTATCTGTAAATATCTCTATAAGCTTGTTAGTACTCCATTTTATAAAAATAAATCAGTGCCACAGTACTGCCAACCTCTGTTTAAAAATAGACAAAAATCTACTTATAGCTCATCTTAAAGGGCCATTCCATAAATACACGAAGCCATAAGTATTCTGTATATACACTTAGGCAGCAGCCCTATTGTCAACCATTTTATGTTTGTGATTTCATACCTTGCCTTTTATTCATCTTTGTAATTGTTGTTTGTTTCTGTGCGTGTTTTGTGGTTGAAGGTGGTCCTTGAATGCTACATTTTATGTTCGACTTTTATTCCCACTTCTGCTCTGGATAACCAATTGTTTAAACTATTTCATAAACAGATAATGAAGATTTTAATATTTAATGACACCTCTCGGTATTTTGAAGACATATTGAACATTGACAATCCTTTCTTTTTTACTATGGTTAATACTATCTATCCTAAAGTAATTTCAACTCAACAAAGCTAACATTTCTGATACTGTCGCTTCCTTTCTGGATTTACATCTCTCTATTGAAAATGGCGAAATAATTAGTAAAATCTATGGCAAGAGACATGATTTTAATTTTGAAATTGTTAATTATCCACATTTAGATGAGGATGTTCCCGAGCTATTCCAGCAGGGCTACAGTTACCATGAACTTCGCAAAATGTTATTATCGTAACACTGATCTACTTTCAAAATATAAAAGTAATTTAAGAACTCTTCTGCGACAATGTCTATCACAACCTGACTTCCATGGTGATGTGATTTACAAACTTCGTAAGATCCTTGGTCATAATTACTTTCACACAATCTCTATTAAACTTGTTTAAGTTTATCAAAGGAGGTTATATCCCTACCATTTTGCAACGTACTGCATGTTTATTGGTTGACCTATTTACAGTTCGTCAATATGCTTTCCTCTTTGATTGTGGGATGACCGGACAGATTGTGGACTCTATGATGACGTCTACCTAGATCCTTATAGGGCGGTAGCGCTTCATGTTTGTCTATAATCTTGGCTTGTCGTACTCTTAATGGTACGGTTTGTTAACTTGTTGATTTGACTTCTGCCAAATCATTGAGTATTTATTTTGTGGCTTCTATGTTTTTGTTGTTTTATATTATATATAGATGATCATTTATTTGTATTACTTATATTTCTTGTCAAAGATTATAACGAGGAGGGGATATCTTTAATTACATTGTCGAGTTTATTGGGATGACAATAGGGTAAGAGTTTGGTGCACTGACCGTTCCAAGGCGGTATCCATATTGTCAACACTTGTGTGTTTGTGATGCCGTATTTTGCGTCTTTTCCATCTTTGTATATACTTGTTCTTTGTTTCTTTGTGTGTTTGTGGTTGACTTTCGTCTTTGAATGCTACTTTCGCTTTTCGATTTTTATATCTATTTTCATATAGTTGAGAAAACTATATCTTCGATTATTTCAACCATTAACTAACTATTCAAGTATATCTTGTACAATTAAAGTATTACGCTTCAATTTACCGTAAACACCAGCAATATTGTTGTTAGTTTGACTCACAGAATGTTTTTACAAGACTAGAGATGAAATCGCTCTATTTAATTCGATTTGTTGAGACAAAAACATCAGCTAATTGAAGTTATGTCTTAAGATTTAATTAATTTTGCTCGAAGTTAACGATTCATGGCTTTTAATGTGTTCATGCACAAAGGCTGTTGCTTTAATGGAAAAGACACAGTGTAATTAACCGCAACTCAAAGTTAAATATCCGAAATCGTCATGAACATGAGAACATGAAAATAGAAATAAAGACACATCACAAAGAGGCATGCGGTTTAAGCATGAATTCTGTAGCTTTCAGTACATGCACTAGCTTTCAATTACAAATATTATGTATGCTTTTATTGACCCCGTTGTTACAGTTGTTCGTCATTACAATACATGGCAATTATACACACACGTGACAGATATTAACATTACATATAGAACACAATAATCAGTATTTATTTTTATTCTTTGCTGCATACATATTTTATCCAAATCAATTTAGCTTTAACACAATATATAGCTTTGAACAATATATATATATATATAATATATATATATACATACATATTATAACATGTAAATAATAAATAGTTATTTAGTAATTTAATACGCGTGCATCGTAAATGTATTTACTTGAGCTAAGAAACATCTTTTTGTTTGATGACTGCACCAGTTGCACAAATTTAAACACGTTTTGCGTATGTGTGTTATATTTAAGAATGTATTTTTTCCTAATGTTATAGACAGTATTGTGCTCGTCTATAATATTGTTAGTTTTACAAATGTGGCATACTCGTTGGTTTCTCTCTGTTCTGAGTGTATTCCCTCTTTAGAATCTATTCTTAAACAATGAGCTAATAAGCTTTTGTTTGTTATACACATTCTTAATTGTTTGGAGCGATACTGTTTATTATATATATTAAAGGGAATGTAGGCATGACGCCAAACAGTTTGCACTACGGAGAGTTCTGAAAAAACATTGGAAAAGGGTGAAACAAACAAAATATGACCATTTCAATGTTGTTCTTGAATTGCTATGGATGCCACAATTTTAAGAACTATGACGTCATAGTTCTAAACTACCAACGTGGTAAATGAACACATAAAACGTGTGCTATGTAATGAAAAGGATTGCGTTATTATTTTATACACAATTTTATGAAATGACAACGAGTCTGAGAGTATATGTTTGTCTTATATAAATGCAAAAACAGATACACAAATACCACGCAATATATATACAAACGATTTATGTAATCCTTGACATGCAAAAGTCACTGTTCTGTTTTCAAAAGGCCAACTAAACAACGAATTTAATTATACAGAGCAATACAATTAAAGTTACAAGACCCAATTTCAAACAAACGATATATGTGCATTATTGGGCATACCTTTGCCCAAATTATAAAATAGGTTATCTCCCGTTTGTATGTTAAACAAAACAATGAGTTTCACTTCTAAACCCCACGGCCTTATCCTCTATGAAAATCATGCCGTAATGCCCATGCAACACCATTTACTATTTAGGTAAGAATGCATTATTTTAAAGTGATTCTAGCCAAATATCCATAGTTATTATTGAAAGTTCTTCAAAAATTGGAAAATGGTGAAAGAATTATCCAAATCGGATAATAAACAAAGCAGATATGACCATTTGAAGGTTCTGTTGAAACAGTTATGTAAATATAGATATAAAAACCGAACAGGAAAAGCAGCAGTCAAGGACGACAGTCAACCACAAACACACGCCAAAACAAAGAAAAAATAAAGATGAATAAAATGCCAAATAAGACATCACAAACACAAAGCGGTTGATAACAGGGCTACCGCCTTGGAAAGGCTAGTGGCAAAAAAGACCGCTGTGCTATACGAAGTTGCTCGGGGAACATCCCCATCCAAGTGGGGGTAATTAATAATGTCAAAATTAAAATCTTTTACTGGCCATATAATGCATTATCATCCTTATGGATACATATTTTGATTTTGTTGGGTTGACAGTAGGGTAAGTATGAGATTTGGTGTAACCTAGAAGAAAGATAAAAATATCAGACAGGGAAAGCAGCATTCAAGGAAAGACAGTCAACCACAAAACACAAAAACAAACACGCAAACAGACAAACGAGAAGGCAAAAATAATAAAACATGCAAACGAAATCACAAACACAAAAGGGTTGACAATTGAGCTACCGCCTTGGAATGGTCAGTGGCAACAAAGGCCACTGAGGGTTTAAACAGGTTCTAGGGTGCACCAAACCTCACACTTACCCTACTGTCATCCCATTTAAACAGGACAGTGTAAATAAAGAAATCCCCGCCATGATCTAATCTCTAACCAACAAAGCAGCATCAATAGGCAATATAAGTAAAACACAAATATGCTCGTGTAAATATAATACATAAAAACAATAGCCTAGAAAGCCACACTGAAGGTACTCAATGACTTGGCAGAAGCCAGAGCAACAAGAGAATAAATCATTAAGGGCACGACAGGAAAGATCATAGACAAACATCAAACGCCACCGTCCCAATGGGCTTTAGGTAGGCGTCATCATAGGGTCCACAGTCTGTCCGGTCGTCGTACAATTAAAGAGGAAAGCATAGTGGCGAACTGTAAAAGGGTCCACCACCAAGCATGCAGTACGTTGCAAAATGATAGGGTCATAACTCTTTTGATAAACTTTTTAACAAGTTTAACAAAGATAGTATGAAAGTGATCATGACCATGAATCTTACGAAGTTTATAAATCACATCACCATAGAATTCGGGTTGTGATAGTCCTTTTCGCAGAAGAGTCCTTACATTACTTTTATATTTGGTAAGAAGATCAGGGTTACGTTAATACAATTTTGCAAAGGTTTTACGAAGTTTATGGTAACGGTAACCCTGATTGAGTAGTTTTTTAGTTATACAAAGATTAAAGTGTTTTGTGGTTGACTGTCCTCATTGAATGCTACTTTCCCTGTCCGATCTTTTTATATTTCTTTTTGCATAATGCACTGATTTTCTTTGCTCAAATCTATTATTTATCTATATGCCTTATATGGTAATTTTGAACTATGACGTTTTAGTTCTAAAAATGGCGGCTCCGATATCCGTTTTATAATAAACTTCTTATGGTCAGATCTTCTTTATTTCCAATTCCGATTTTGATTATTCGTTCACTGCTTTCCAAGTTTTTCAAATATTTATTAAAAATTAATGAGTGTTTTATTGTGTGGCTACATTCTCTTTAAATCTACGGAAAATCACAACCATTTGATTATCGATCAAATATTTATTCAAGTTAATGAACTGAATCGCACAAAATAGCTAGACAATATAAAATCTAAATTGTTTATAACATGATAAGGTCGTTTCTTTTATAAAGCTGTTGCTGACATGCTTCCACTAAAGCTCTGTCCTACAAAGGCACTATGTATTCTCCACATTCCTGCTGGGATGCTTCCACTATATCTCGTACTACTACTACACATTGTATACTCCTCTCACCTGCTTGATTGCTCCACTATAGCTCGTCCCACAACTACACATTGTATTCTCCACCTACCTTCTGGAATGCTTCCACTATCGCTCGTCCTACCACTACACGTTGTATTCTCCTCCTACATGCTCAAATGCTTCCACTACAACTAGTCCTACAACTACACATTGTATCCTCCTCCTACCTGCTGGGATGCATCTGCTATAACTCGTCCTACAACTACACATTGTATTTACCTCTCACCTGCTGAAATGCTTCCACTATAGCTCGTCTTACAACTACACGTTGTATTCTCCTCCTACCTACTAAAATGCTTCCAATGTAGCTCGTCCTACAACTACACATTGTATTTTCTTCCTACCTGCTGAAATGCTTCCACTATAGTTCGTGCTACAACTACATATTGTTTTCTACTCCTACCTGCTGAAATTATTTCACTATAGCTCCTTCTACAGCTACATATTGTATTCTCCCACCTGCTGGAATGCTTTTACTATAGATCTTCCTACAACTACACATGTTATTTTCCTCCTACTTTCTGAAATGCTTATACTATAGCTCGTCTTACAACTACACAGCGAATTCTCCTCCTATCTGCTGAAATGCTTCCAATACAGTTCGTCCTACAATTACACATTGCATTCCCCTCCTACCCGCTCAAATACTTCCACTATAGCTCTAGCTACATCCACACATTGTATTCTCTTCCTACTGAAATGCTTCCACTAAAATTCGTCCTACGACTACACATTGTATTCTCCTCCTACCTGCTAGAATGCTTCCACTATAGCTCGTCCTACGACTACACATTGTATTCTCCTCCTATCTGCTGGAATGCTTCCACTATAGCTCGTCCTACGACTACACATTGTATTCTCCTCCTATCTGATGGAATGCTTCCACTATATCCCGTCCTACGACTACACATTGTATTCTCCTCCTATCTGCTGGAATGCTTCCACTATAGCTCGTCCTACGACTACACATTGTATTCTCCTCCTACCTGCTAGAATGCTTCCACTATAGCTCGTCCTACAACGACACATTGCTTTCTATTCTTAACTGCCGGAATGCTTAAACGTGTGTGTGTGTGTAGTTCTAAGGATTATAATCCCTCCGCCAACATACTCAATGATCCTCACGGTTCACCGAGATGGGTACAATAGAGTCTGGACTTTTCTAGATGAGTATGTTGGTTGATCTGGTGCTGCTGTGGTGTTGTGTAGTCGTCTCTGTTGATCGTATGCTAGTAGTTGTCGCTTTCACTCTATAGTTTATGCTGCGGCGGTGACGTGGGGAGCCTGGACGACGTTTAGGTGGGGCTGGCTACATCCGCTACTAGAAAACGATCCCCTTGAGGGCCACACCCATCACATTATGACTCCTGCGTCGCAAAAACCGCCCGACGTCAAGTCACCCTTCGGTCTTTTGTCGAATGTAGGTCTCGGCCTTCCCGTCGATAACCGGGATTATGATTGCGTCCCATGATATCTAAGCTCCGGTTCCGTCTCCGGCCCGCGGACTTCTGACTTCCAGGATCTGTAGACAACAGATGATGTGTGCTGTGATGGGACGCAGGAGACACGTTCACTCTCAGTCTAATGACAGTCAGTCTGCTAATTGTTCTCGGCCTCGGCTTCGATACTGGTGGTTACGGTAAGCCACAATTCAACCTCAGCTCCGACTCTAAGTTTTCAGCAAATTGAATGTCATCAGTTTCGACTCAGCGACGTGCACCCGGTGAAGATAGCATGTGGGAATGCTTTGACTATAGCTCTTCCTACAAATACAAATTGTATTCTCCTCCTACCTGCTGGAATGCTTCCATTATAGCTCGTCCTACAACTACACATTGTATTCTACTCCTACCTGCAGGAAAGCTTCTACTATAGCGCGTCCTACAACTTCACATTGCATTCTCCTCTTACCTGCTGAAATGCTTCCACTACAACTCGTTCTACAACTACACATTGTATTCTCCTTCCACCTGCTGGATTGCTTCCACTGTAGCTCGTCCTGCAACTATACATTGTATCCTCCTCCTACCTGCAAATGCTTCCACTATAGCTCGTCCTATAGCTACACATTGTTTTATCCTCCTACCTCTGCAATTCTTACACTATATCTCGTCTACAACTACATATTGTATTCTCCTAACACCTGCTGGATTGCTTCCACTATAGATCGTCCTACAACTACACATTGTATTTTCCTCCTACTTTCTGAAATGCTTATACTATAGCTCGTCTTACAACTACACAGTGAATTTTCCTCCTACCTGCTGAAATGCTTCCAGTAGAGTTCGTCCTACAATTACACATTGTATTCTCCTCCTACCCGCTAAAATATTTCCACTTTAGCTCGAGCTACATCCACACACTCCTACTTGCTGAAATGCTTTTATCATAACTCGTCTTAAAACTACACATTGTATTCTCCTCCCATCTGCTGGAATGCTTTCACTATAACTCGTCCTACAACTACAAATAGCATTGTCCTCCTACCTACTGAAATGCTTCCACTATAGCTCGTCCTACAACTACACATTGTACTCTCCTCCTAGCTGCTGGAAAGCTTCCTCTATAGGTCGTCCTACAAATACACATTGTACTTTCCTCATATCTGCTGAAATGCTTCTACTATAGCTCGTCATATAACTACACATCGTATTCTCCTGTTACCTGCTGAAATGATTTCACTATAGCTCGTCCTATATCTACACATTGTACTCCCCTCATACCTGCTGAATTGCTTCCACTATAGTTCGTCCTACAACTACACATTGTATTCTCCTCCCATCTGCTGGAATGCTTTCACTATAACTCGTCCTACAACTACAAATAGCATTGTCCTCCTACCTACTGAAATGCTTCCACTATAGCTCGTCCTACAACTACACATTGTACTCTCCTCCTAGCTGCTGGAAAGCTTCCTCTATAGGTCGTCCTACAAATACACATTGTACTTTCCTCATATCTGCTGAAATGCTTCTACTATAGCTCGTCATATAACTACACATCGTATTCTCCTGTTACCTGCTGAAATGATTTCACTATAGCTCGTCCTATATCTACACATTGTACTCCCCTCATACCTGCTGAATTGCTTCCACTATAGTTCGTCCTACAACTACACATTGTATTCTCCTCCTACTTGTTGAAAGGCTTTCATCATAACTCGTCCTAAATTTACACATTATATTCTCCTCTCATCTGCTGGAATGCTTCCACTGTAACTCGTCCTACAACTACATATTGCATTCTCCTCCTACCTACTGAAATGTTTCCACTATAGCTCGTCCAACAACTACATATTGTATTTTACCCCCATCTGCTGGAATACTTCCACTATAGTTCGTCCTGCAACTACACATTGTATTCTCCTCCTACTTGCTAAAATGCTTTCATCATAGCTCGTCCATAAAATACACATTGTATTCTCCTCCCATCTGCTGGAATGCTTCCACTATAGCTCGTCCTACAACTACACATTGTATTCTCCTCCCATCTGCTGGAATGCTTCCACTATAGCTCGTCCTACAACTACACATTGCATTCTCATCATACCTGCTGAAATGCTTTAACTCTAGCTCGTCCAACAACTACACAATGTATTTTTCCCCCATCTGCTGGAATGCTTCCGCTATAATAGCCCGTCCTACAACTACACATTGTATTCTCCTCCTGCATGCAAGAATGCTTCCACTATAGCTCGACCTAAATCTGCACATTGTATTCTCCTACTACCTGTTCGAATGCCTCCAATGTAGCTTTGTCCTACAACTACACTCTCCTCATACCTGCTGGAATGCTTCCAATATAACTCGTCCTACAACTTCACATTGCATTCTCCTCCTACCTGCTTAAATATGACTCGTGCTACAACTACACAATGTATTCCCCTCCTATCTGCTGAAATATAACTCGTCCTACAACTACACATTGTATTGTGCTCCTACCTGCTGAGATATAACTCGTCCTACAACTACACATTGTATTATCCCCATACCTGCTGAAATATAACTCGTTCTACAACTACACATGTTATTTTCCTGCTACCTGCTGAAATATAACTCGTCCTACATTTACCCATTGTATTCTCCTCCTACCTGCTGAAATATAACTCGTCCTACAACTACACACTGTATTCTCCACCAACCTGCTGAAATATAACTCGTCCTACAACTACGGACTGTATTCCCCTCCTACCTGCTGAAATATAACTCGTCCTACAACTACGGACTGTATTCTCCTCCTACCTGCTGAAATATAACTCGTCCTACAACTACGGACTGTATTCCCCTCCTACCTGCTGAAATATAACTCGTCCTACAACTACGGACTGTATTCTCCTCCTACCTGCTGAAATATAACTCGTCCTACAACTACGGACTGTATTCCCCTCCTACCTGCTGAAATATAACTCGTCCTACAACTACGGACTGTATTCCCCTCCTACCTGCTGAAATATAACTCGTCCTACAACTACGGACTGTATTCTCCTCCTACCTGCTGAAATATAACTCGTCCTACAACTACGGACTGTATTCCCCTCCTACCTGCTGAAATATAACTCGTCCTACAACTACGGACTGTATTCCCCTCCTACCTGCTGAAATATAACTCGTCCTACAACTACGGACTGTATTCTCCTCCTACCTGCTGAAATATAACTCGTCCTACAACTACGGACTGTATTCCCCTCCTACCTGCTGAAATATAACTCGTCCTACAACTACGGACTGTATTCTCCTCCTACCTGCTGAAATATAACTCGTCCTACAACTACGGACTGTATTCTCCTCCTACCTGCTGAAATATAACTCGTTCTACAACTACGGACTGTATTCTCCTCCTACCTGCTGAAATATAACTCGTCCTACAACTACACAACTACACACTGTATTCTCCTCCTACCTGCTGAAATATAACTCGTCCTACAACTACGGACTGTATTCTCCTCCTACCTGCTGAAATATAACTCGTCCTACAAATACGGACTGTATTCCCCTCCTACCTGCTGAAATATAACTCGTCCTACAACTACGGACTGTATTCTCCTCCTACCTGCTGAAATATAACTCGTCCTACAACTACGGACTGTATTCCCCTCCTACCTGCTGAAATATAACTCGTCCTACAACTACGGACTGTATTCCCCTCCTACCTGCTGAAATATAACTCGTCCTACAACTACGGACTGTATTCTCCTCCTACCTGCTGAAATATAACTCGTCCTACAACTACGGACTGTATTCCCCTCCTACCTGCTGAAATATAACTCGTCCTACAACTACGGACTGTATTCCCCTCCTACCTGCTGAAATATAACTCGTCCTACAACTACGGACTGTATTCTCCTCCTACCTGCTGAAATATAACTCGTCCTACAACTACGGACTGTATTCTCCTCCTACCTGCTGAAATATAACTCGTCCTACAACTACGGACTGTATTCTCCTCCTACCTGCTGAAGTATAACTCGTCCTACAACTACACACTGTATTCTCCTCCTACCTGCTGAAGTATAACTCGTCCTACAACTACACACTGTATTCTCCTCCTACCTGCTGAAGTATAACTCGTCCTACAACTACACACTGTATTCTCCTCCTACCTGCTGAAATATAACTCGTCCTACAACTACACACTGTATTCTCCTCCTACCTGCTGAAATATAACTCGTCCTACAACTACACACTGTATTCTCCTCCTACCTGCTGAAATATAACTCGTCCTACAACTACGGACTGTATTCCCCTCCTACCTGCTGAAATATAACTCGTCCTACAACTACGGACTGTATTCTCCTCCTACCTGCTGAAATATAACTCGTCCTACAACTACGGACTGTATTCCCCTCCTACCTGCTGAAATATAACTCGTCCTACAACTACGGACTGTATTCTCCTCCTACCTGCTGAAATATAACTCGTCCTACAACTACGGACTGTATTCTCCTCCTACCTGCTGAAATATAACTCGTTCTACAACTACGGACTGTATTCTCCTCCTACCTGCTGAAATATAACTCGTCCTACAACTACACAACTACACACTGTATTCTCCTCCTACCTGCTGAAATATAACTCGTATTACAACTACGGACTGTATTCTCCTCCTACCTGCTGAAATATAACTCGTCCTACAAATACGGACTGTATTCCCCTCCTACCTGCTGAAATATAACTCGTCCTACAACTACGGACTGTATTCCCCTCCTACCTGCTGAAATATAACTCGTCCTACAACTACGGACTGTATTCTCCTCCTACCTGCTGAAATATAACTCGTCCTACAACTACGGACTGTATTCCCCTCCTACCTGCTGAAATATAACTCGTCCTACAACTACGGACTGTATTCCCCTCCTACCTGCTGAAATATAACTCGTCCTACAACTACGGACTGTATTCTCCTCCTACCTGCTGAAATATAACTCGTCCTACAACTACGGACTGTATTCCCCTCCTACCTGCTGAAATATAACTCGTCCTACAACTACGGACTGTATTCTCCTCCTACCTGCTGAAATATAACTCGTCCTACAACTACGGACTGTATTCTCCTCCTACCTGCTGAAATATAACTCGTCCTACAACTACACACTGTATTCTCCTCCTACCTGCTGAAATATAACTCGTCCTACAACTACGGACTGTATTCTCCTCCTACCTGCTGAAATATAACTCGTCCTACAACTACGGACTGTATTCTCCTCCTACCTGCTGAAATATAACTCGTCCTACAACTACGGACTGTATTCTCCTCCTACCTGCTGAAATATAACTCGTCCTACAACTACGGACTGTATTCTCCTCCTACCTGCTGAAATATAACTCGTCCTACAACTACACACTGTATTCTCTTCCTACCTGCTGAAGTATAACTCGTCCTACAACTACACACTGTATTCTCCTCCTACCTGCTGAAATATAACTCGTCCTACAACTACGGACTGTATTCCCCTCCTACCTGCTGAAATATAACTCGTCCTACAACTACGGACTGTATTCCCCTCCTACCTGCTGAAATATAACTCGTCCTACAACTACGGACTGTATTCCTCTCCTACCTGCTGAAATATAACTCGTCCTACAACTACGGACTGTATTCTCCTCCTACCTGCTGAAATATAACTCGTCCTACAACTACGGACTGTATTCCCCTCCTACCTGCTGAAATATAACTCGTCCTACAACTACGGACTGTATTCTCCTCCTACCTGCTGAAATATAACTCGTCCTACAACTACGGACTGTATTCTCCTCCTAACTGCTGAAATATAACTCGTCCTACAACTACGGACTGTATTCCCCTCCTACCTGCTGAAATATAACTCGTCCTACAACTACGGACTGTATTCTCCTCCTACCTGCTGAAATATAACTCGTCCTACAACTACGGACTGTATTCTCCTCCTACCTGCTGAAATATAACTCGTCCTACAACTACGGACTGTATTCTCCTCCTACCTGCTGAAGTATAACTCGTCCTACAACTACACACTGTATTCTCCTCCTACCTGCTGAAGTATAACTCGTCCTACAACTACACACTGTATTCTCCTCCTACCTGCTGAAGTATAACTCGTCCTACAACTACACACTGTATTCTCCTCCTACCTGCTGAAATATAACTCGTCCTACAACTACACACTGTATTCTCCTCCTACCTGCTGAAATATAACTCGTCCTACAACTACACACTGTATTCTCCTCCTACCTGCTGAAGTATAACTCGTCCTACAACTACACATTGTATTCTCCTCCTACCTGCTGAAATATAACTCGTCCTACAACTACACACTGTATTCTCCTCCTACCTGCTGAAATATAACTCGTCCTACAACTACACACTGTATTCTCCTCCTACCTGCTGAAGTATAACTCGTCCTACAACTACACATTGTATTCTCCTCCTACCTGCTGAAGTATAACTCGTCCTACAACTACACATTGTATTCTCCTCCTACCTGCTGAAATGTAACTCGTCCTACAACTACACACTGTATTCTCCTCCTACCTGCTGAAATATAACTCGTCCTACAACTACACACTGTATTCTCCTCCTACCTGCTGAAATATAACTCGTCCTACAACTACACACTGTATTCTCCTCCTACCTGCTGAAGTATAACTCGTCCTACAACTACACACTGTATTCTCCTCCTACCTGCTGAAGTATAACTCGTCCTACAACTACACACTGTATTCTCCTCCTACCTGCTGAAATATAACTCGTCCTACAACTACACACTGTATTCTCCTCCTACCTGCTGAAATATAACTCGTCCTACAACTACACACTGTATTCTCCTCCTACCTGCTGAAGTATAACTCGTCCTACAACTACACACTGTATTCTCCTCCTACCTGCTGAAGTATAACTCGTACTACAACTACACACTGTATTCTCCTCCTACCTGCTGAAATATAACTCGTCCTACAACTACACACTGTATTATCCTCCTACCTGCTGAAGTATAAATCGTCCTACAACTACACACTGTATTCTCCTCCTACCTGCTGAAATATAACTCGTCCTACAACTACACACTGTATTCTCCTCCTACCTGCTGAAATATAACTCGTCCTACAACTACACACTGTATTCTCCTCCTACCTGCTGAAGTATAACTCGTCCTACAACTACGCATTGTATTATCCTTCTACCTGACATTAAGTACTACAACTTCATTGGTTTCATACCGTCAAACAGATTATAATATTTTCTTTTAATGCTCACCCTACAATCTTCACACATTTAAACATAAACCTTTTGAAACTATGTGTAACAGATATGTAAATATTTTATAATGGTAAATGACGACACAAAGGTCACATATTCATACATTTGTATACTTTCACTTTGTGACATGCAGGTCGAAGATACATTAATATTTCATAGTTGCACTCGCTGACATTCAGGTCACAGATACATACGCATTGCAAACTTGCACTTGGTGACATGCAAGTCGCAGATACATAACTATTGTATAATTGCAATTTGGACATGAAGGTCACAGATACATAACTATTGTATAATTGCACCTGTCAACATGGAGGTCACAGGTACATTCATACGTATTGTATAATTACACTTGACGAAATGAATGTCACAGATACATAAATATTGTATAATTTCACTTGAAGACACGAAGGGCACATATACATAATATTTTATAATTGCACTTGACGACACAAAGGTCACATACATAAATATTGTATAATTGCGCTTGACATAAATAGTGTATCAATTTAAATGGCGACATTGAGGTCACAGATAAATAAATATTGTATAATTTCACTTGATGACATGCAGGTCATAGATACATAAATATTGTATAATTGAACTTTCCGACATGAACGTCACAGATACATAAGTATCGTATAACTGCACTTGGTCTCTGTAATACATATATTATATAAGTGCAGTTGACGATATGGATGGAGGTCTGTTACATACATATTGTATAATTGCACGTTTCGACATGAAGGTATGTTACATAAATATTACATACTTGCACTTGACAGAATGTAAGTTTTTCAGCAAATACATAAATAGTGGATAATTACACTTGACAACACGTAGTTATTGTAACATATATTTATATATTATATAATTTCATTTGACATGAAGGTCTTGCCTGCGTCATAGTTGTTTCTCTCGGGTCGGCCATCTACAGTATTGTGGTCACTTCCTTTGGGTTAGCAAGATATTATGTATAAGGCAGATATTAGGTATAATAACAGCAATGATAAATCACAAGATTAACCTGTATAAGATATATAAGTTAGTACATTTATATTAGTGGTAAGTCATATTAACGATTTTGAACTAGAAACAGTACTGGTAACCATTGTTGACGTTCGCATGTTTTCATTTCGAAATGTGCAAGTTAAAGCCACACGATGTTTATTTCATATTTAACTGGGATTATATAGATTTTTCGTCCAATATTATATATATAAACTTTTGCAGAAACATCACAATAACTTAAAAAGCCCACACCAATTCCACCCCTTAACGCCCAAAGCACACATCAAAGCCCCCAAGCACACACCAAAAATAAGTTTGATTACCTTCCCGAAGACAACCTAAAATATGAAATAACGAAATACTCGAGTCAGTAATATTTCCTTTTATTTGATACATCCTTTTGATCAATAAAGGCAATGTAATGCCATAGTGTATTGGTTAGTATCCCGGCATAGTAACCCATGGATCGCATTCGAGCCAGGACAAAATTTGGGTTAATTATCGAAATATTTAAGAATTGTTTCCTACTACACATTGTACCTTACTACTCCTTCGGATGAGACCATAAACCGAGGTCTGTTCGCTAAATAGTCCAGTGAAATACAGCGAGGGTATGAGATATAGTATCCTATAGAAACCACAGTGCAATACAGCGAGGATAAATAAACGCTTATACGCACACATCAATAGTGCATGCCGCAATACAGCGAGGATAAATAAATGCTTATACGCACACACCAACAGTGCAATACAGCGAGGATATGAAATCTAGGGTCCTATAGAAACCACAATGCAATACAGAGAGGATAAATACACGCTTATACGCCCACATCAATCAAGACAATATGCAAATGTCTGCCAATACTTAGTCACTTGAATATAAATGGGAAAAGCGCGACAATATGGCTGATAGTTTATGCATTGTAAATAAATTGTCTCATCAGTAGATTTTACGATCCAACTTATTATGATAGAAATAACCACTTTTCTCAAGGCGTCTACTGTCAACATTAAAACAAAACAAATGTGGCATGTATTTTATATTTGGTTTGACGGCAAACACGAACAGCCCTGGGCTTTGCACCATCTCCGGAGAATACAGTTTATATGTCGACATATTCAATAACGAAACTTTTTTGTTTTTGTTTTTTTTATCTGTTGGCTAGGTCATTATTCTAGTATTCGAAACAGTGACCAACCCTTCATCAACATTGCTTTACATAGGAAATTCCCTCAAAACACATATGCCGTTTTATTTACCGTTATATGCTGTTCGATTCGCTCCCCCCCCCCCCCCCCCCAACCCCATCCCCCCTCCACTCTCCACATCGGCGATTATGCGTGTTAAACGTATGTAGTGAATGGCAAATTTAACATAAAGCACTAACGTATATACTTCAATGAATTTGCCATTTACTACTGGCGTTTATAACTACTTAAACGCCGAAATGCGAATCAATTTTTAACGAAAAATATTAACACATTATCTTTTAATGAAATTAGCAAACACATACCTTCTTTGAGACTCCGTTCTTCTTTGCTCTCTTTGCGTGATGCCTGAAAAAAGTAAAACAGCGTCAAATATAAATAATATATCCGGTAATGTTATATTCTTCGGACGACTGAATGTTCAGAAAATAGTTCAAGAATTGTTATTCGTTTATACAAGGGGCATTTTGAAAGTATTAAAAGTTGCAACAGCGTAGATGTATGTGTTTATATACACTTACAGTATAACAACAGCGTAGATGTATGTGTTTATATACACGTACAGTATAACAACAGTGTAGATGTATGTGTTTATATACACGTACAGTATGACAAATGCAAGATCTATTTAATCTTTTGACAAAATATTTATTTAAAAAAAAAAATTAAATGAACCTAAATCGCTCACCTGATGATCTTCACAAAGGGTATTGTTTTAGTAACAGTGACTTTGGCCTGGCCCCCATTGACCTTAAATGCAATCCCAAGCTTCCTTTCCATATCAGATACCTATACAACAAGTTTTGTCTCATTCCTAATATATAAATATCATATTCATGAGAGGTGATAGTAAGAAGGTTCACCCTGAGGATATGATTATCGCCCGAGGCGAAGCCGAGGGTGATAATCAATATCCGAAGGATTAACCTTCTTACTATCACCCCCTCATGAATGTGATATTTATTTTATTATACCGAAATCTGCTCGTGCCAAAATAAGTTTCATTTTCAGTACAGATTTCACTTTGCCGGGGGTTTTTTTCTTTTTTTTCCTTTCAAAAACAATTTTTTTCAAAATAATTATGTCTATGAAAGTTATAGCGTCGACTTGTAAATAACGTAACTAAGAAAATGAATGGTAGTTTATTAAAATCGGTAAAGTACTTTTGAAGTTATGATAAATTAAAAATAGCATTTGACCATACTGAGCCGATGACGTCACCGAAACAGTAAGCACTCCAACGCGCATCAAAGTGCGCATGCGATAATTTGTTACTATCACCCTCGCGTGGGATAGTAAGAAATTACACATTGTTGTCTATGGGGATTTAGCATGGGCGTTTTATGTGAGGTATAATAACTAAAGTTATTGCCCGGAAACCATTTTTCTATGTAAGTAATAGCAATTTTGACCTTGACCCCTGTGACCTCAATCCCAACAAGCTACCAGCACAGCAAATTTCGTCACAATAGCTCATTCTTAACAAAAGGTGTTGAGCGGAAACCATTTTCCTATTTTAGTTACAGTGACCTTGACCTAGACTCCAGTG
The DNA here is from genome assembly GCA_037043455.1 of Cyrtodaria siliqua. Taxonomy (NCBI): domain Eukaryota; kingdom Metazoa; phylum Mollusca; class Bivalvia; order Adapedonta; family Hiatellidae; genus Cyrtodaria; species Cyrtodaria siliqua. Next base: position 124,417 of record JAWPHD010005313.1, on the reverse strand, counting down.
ACACGAAATGCAATACCTAGCTTTCTTTCTATATAAGCTACCTACACAGCAAGTTTTATCTCGAACGCACGACACCCTCCCCTCTTATACTCCCACACCCCCTACCCGGACGAGTGCAAGGCGGACGCTTCACCATTCCACCGGCACAGTCTTACTCTTGGATGAAAATAATTGGGAATAAAAACGTCTGCTTAGAACGAAACCTTTTTTATTATGAAAAATGGTATATGTACGGCTTACATGCAACATAAGAACTTTAAGTGCTTAAATACAAATAATTATGTCGAATCATTCGCCGCCTTTGTCTATGAGACTAGATCTTTGGAATTATTTTAACATGATTGCGTGACAACTATTCACAGCAGAACACACGGGAAATGTATGACACAAATAGTTTACAAGGTTAACATAAATAAAACGAAAATATGACAATGGCGAAGATATCCCATTCGCTAAAATGATTTGCGAATACTGCATCGAGCAGTTACCTGTGCAAGGAATAACTTATTTTTGAAATCCACGAAGCATGGCATAAAGACTCAGTTCACAAGTATAATCGTGTTAATACCATCTGGTAGGAATGTGAGAGATAAGGTTAGTATACTTTAAAACCATAGGGTTTCTGCAGCTAACACCAAGCCATTTGGTGACCTGGTGAGCCCAGGTGGGTGACGTTAATGTAGTACATTTAAAAAACACGTAGAAAAGGTTGATAAAGTGTGTGATTTGAAATGAAAAAAGAATATTAAGTGACAAAAATACCTTAAACAAAACGGAATATATATCAGCGTAGATAATTGAGTAGTGTGCCGAATGAAATATTACCAAACCGAGGCCTTATATTAGCTTTATACTGGTTCCAGTGTCGCATTAACACACGCCTAAAAATAGACAATGCACCAATAACAAACGGGAACCATTTCCTTACCAACCGCACTTGAACAACACTTGAGCAACACACGAGCACCAAAACTGTCAAACAGAGAGAAAACACACACATTTCAGAGTGAAAGGCAAACTTCACTTGATCAAATATAGAAAAAATCTTGTTTTCACAGAGACAGAGAGAGAGAAAAAGAGTCAGAGAGAGAGGAGGAGAGAGAGAGACATAGAGAGAGCGGGGGGAGACAAACTACATTTTAATGAACAACAAGTGAGCAACACATCTGTCAAATCGAGGGGAAGAGTTTTACAGAGTGAGAGACGAACTCATTTGAAAGGTTGTTTTGCAAGCAAAACGCAACGCACGTCGCAATAAATATCGTACGCAATAGCAACGTAAACAATAATAAAAGGAAACTTTATTAGAGGCCTGTTCTGACACCGAAGAGTCTTTGGAAGAGTCTCTATGGAAACAAAACATTATCACGTGTTCACAGTTTATTTACATACGCGTGTAGATGTTTAAGTTTAATCCCTTATTTGGCAATCGTTCAGGGAATTATTTCACTGGATTTGATCCTAATTCCATTTCCCTCACTTATTTGACTAAAACGTGATCTTAATCCAGATCCATCACCTATTTACTAATTTGTGATCAATAATCCAGATCAGTCACCTATTCACTAGTCGTGATAATGAATATGACTTATTTAAGTAGCTTGATTATTAATCCCAGTTTATTTGCGCAATCACTCTAGTTCGATCAATTATTCACTCCAGCTCTCTCACTCATTCACTCCAATTCGATCACTTATTCACAAGACGTGACCATGGACATGATTCAATCACATGATTATGAATCCCAAAAACGCTGCAGAAAGTGTTCGGAACTGTCCTACTGCAGTTTACTTAATTAAGTGCATTGAAATGGCCCCTTATTTGTGTAATATGAGATTATGTTAACTTTTGTGAGATGGCGTAAAACGCATTTTGAAATTGACTGTTAAATATCAATTGTAGATTTTATAAAAATCCATCAATACGCACTTCGCTTTCAAAGTGCTGAAAATAAGCACTAATTATGTAAATTATAGAAATATATTTAGTTTAAATTGCCCATGTATTAACGCACCAGCATTGCTTTAAGATATGACATCATCCATCCTGAAGCTTTACAACTATGTAGCAATACACAATCACGGATTATTATGACACTAGAGAAATGCTACTTGTATGCTGTTGTATGTTTTGATTGTTGTTGACGAGGATTAATCATGTTATATTCTAATGCAGATATTGAAAGTACACTGAACCTTATACACCATATTTGCGTCGAACTTTACACAGTTGCATTTGCCAGATTTCAAGATCATCATCAAGCCATCTGGGAATTTGTGAGAAATAACTATGTAATATTTATAGCATAATCTTTCGAGCATATACGATTTATACTGCTTTTCGAGGACCGCAGGCCCGAGAGTGCAGTATAAATTGCATACGAGAAAAATATGCTATAAATGTTTTGTACCAAATGCATTAAATGCCGGTAATTGACATTTTAATTGACAGGTTGTGTGTAAACATTACAACTACGCGCGTGTAAAATTGAGTAGACCATGGTATAACTGCCGAATCTGTCATTTATAGCACCGCTGAAATATACCGGCAGTTATAGCACGGTTTAGGTTCAGACCTTCAAGTTTATGAAAATTATATCATAAGCAAGAGCAAATGAAAACCGTTAGAGCTATGGTACAAATAATAGATATGTGCACGCTTCATGATGGATGACAGAGATATCCTGAGAGTAGAGTCCAATAAATATTCCAAACGATATCAAAGCTTTCCAGTATAAAACCAAGCATGATAACCGTCCTTATTCCCTAGATGTAACACGAATGCATTTACCGTTAGCACTAGTGTTAACGACTATTGGTCTGCCAGACTTATTTGAAAAAAAGTGATCCAAAATAAATGGGAAATGGTAAAGTCTAGAGATGACGAGACACCATTTCTAAATAAAATAAGCCAAGATATCGCATCATTCAAATTTTAAAGACCACATGATTAAAAGAAACTAAGATATTCTTTCAATATGGTTTTAAAATAATCCCAATGCAATATTATGCTGAAATTGATGGACATTCTTTGTCAAAGTATTATAACTGTCAACTATTTTTGTGGATGTGTTAAACACCATTGAGTGATTATGTTGCATAGAAACCTAGCAAACAAACACTAATTGATCACTAGACACCATGTCTATTGAGTGATTATGTTGCATAGAAACATTGCAAACAAACACTAACTGATCATTAGACACCATGTCTATTGAGTGATTATGTTGCATAGAAACATTGCAAACAAACATTAACTGATCATTAGACATCATGTCTATTGAGTGATTATGTTGCATAGAAACATTGCAAACAAACACTAACTGATCATTAGACATCATGTCTATTGAGTGATTATGTTGTATAGATACATTGCAAACAAACACTAATTGATCCTTAGACATCATGTCTATTGAGTGATTATGTTGCATAGAAACATTGCAAACAAACACTAACTGATCATTAGACATCATGTCTATTGAGTGATTATGTTGCATAGATACATTGCAAACAAACACTAATTGATCCTTAGACACCATGTCTATTGAGTGATTATGTTGCATAGATACATTGCAAAATCATGTCTATTGAGTGCTTATGTTGCATAGATACATTGCAAACAAACACTAATTGATCCTTAGACATCATGTTTATTGAGTGATTATGTTGCATAGAAACATTGCAAACAAACACTAACTGATCATTAGACATAATGTCTATTGAGTGATTATGTTGCATAGATACATTGCAAACAAACACTAATTGATCCTTAGACATGATATCATGTCTATTTGGTGATTATGTTGCATAGAAACATTGCAAACAAACACTAACTGATCATTAGACATCATGTCTATTGAGTGATTATGTTGCATAGAAACATTGCAAACAAACACTAATTGATCCTTAGACACCATGTCTGTTGAGTGATTATGTTGCATAGAAACATTGCAAACAAACACTAACTGATCATTAGACACCATGTCTACTGAGTGATTATGTTGCATAGAAACATTGCAAACGAGCACTAACTGATCATTAGACATCATGTCTATTGAGTGATTATGTTGCATAGATACATTGCAAACAAACACTAACTGATCATTAGACATCATGTCTATTGAGTGATTATGTTGCATAGAAACATTGCAAACAAACACTAATTGATCATTAGACATCATGTCTGATGCATAGAAACATTGCAAACAAACACTAATTGATCCTTAGACATCATGTCTTTTGAGTGATTATGTTGCATAGAAACATTGCAAACAAACACTAACTGATCATTAGACATCATGACTGTTGAGTGATTATGTTGCATAGAAACATTGCAAACAAACACTAACTGATCATTAGACATCATGTCTATTGAGTGATTATGTTGCATAGAAACATTGCAAACAAACACTAACTGATCATTAGACATCATGTCTATTGAGTGATTATGTTGCATAGAAACATTGCAAACAAACACTAACTGATCATTAGACATCATGTCTATATTTGAACAAATACAATCCCAATCAAATAATAATATATAAATCCGATCAAATGAAGTGTTCATCCGAATATTTCACCATACCACATGTTTCACCCAATTTACAATGTAAGTGCACGCTTTGCATGTGTATCATGTGTGTATTGACGTGTATTGGTATATGAAGAAAATATTTTGAAAATCGCATCCTTACATAGCATTTCATATAAAAACAATTATGTAAGTGTTCATATGTAAGTGTTCATATGTTTAATCTATGTCCCTAGAAAATCGTGCTTATCTATTTTGTTCAGTATATATTCAAATATATCGTTATGTATTGTTCAAACTTTCATACACATACAAGAAAAACAACAACAAAAAGATACCCCAATTATATTAGTATATTAGACACCCGTCCCCACTCCCAAATACCATACACTCACAAGTTTACAAAGCTGACGCATACGGGCCGCTAACAACATTTATACCGGTAAAACATTATATGTTCCCCTTAATCACAATGTGACACACTCAACATACCCATGTTACCACTACTAGATAGTATTTTCGTCAGGTATGGAACTACCGTTTACAGACAAAATGTTAGTATTCCTATGGATACAAACTGTGTACCTCTTGCCGTCGGTTTGTTCTTGTACGGCTATGAAAGATATTACATATTGAGTCTTTTACCAGATACGCAGGCAGATGTCATTGAAGCATTTAATGACACCTCTCGGTATCTGGATGACATATTGAACTTTGACAATCCTTTCCTTTCTATTATGGTTAAAACTATATATACTAAAGAACGTCAACTCAACAAAAAAAGAAAGATTTAATAATCGGACAGGGAAAGTAGCATTCAATGACGACAGTCAACCACAAAACACAAAAACAAACACGCAAATAGACAAACGAGAAGGCAAAAGTAATAAAAAATGCAAACAACATCACAAACACAAAAGGGTTGACAATAGGGCTTCCGCCTTGGAACGGTCAGTGGCCAAAAAGGCCACTGGGGGTTTAAACCAGGTTCTAGGGTGCACCAAACCTCACACTTACCTTATTGTCATCCCAATTAAACGGGACAGTGTAAATAAAGAAATCCCCGCCATGAAATATTCTCTAACCAACAAGGCAGCGTTAAAAGGCAATATAAGTAAAACACTTAGATACTCATGTATATATAAAAACGAAAAGAACAAAAGCCTAGAAAGCCACAATGAAGGTACTCGATGACTTGGCAGACGCCAGAGCAACAAGAGAATAAACCATTGAGGGCACGACAAGACAACACCGCGGACAAACATCAAACGTCACCGTCCTAATGGGCTTCAGGTAGGTGTCATCATAGGGTCCACAGCTTGTCCGCTCATCGTGCAATTAAAGAGTAAAGCATAGTGGCGAACTGTAAAAGGGTCCACCACCAAGCATGCAGTACGTTGCAAAATGATAGGGTTATAATCTCTTTAGATAAACCTTTTAACAAGTTTAACAAAGATAGTATGAAAGTGATCATGACCAAGACTCTTACGAAGTTTGTAAATCACATCACCATAGAAGTCAGTTTGTGATAGTCTTTGTCGCAGGAGAGTCCAACGGTAGCCCTGTTGGAGTAACTTCTTAGTTATATAAATATTACAAACATGAAAGTCCTCAATACGACTATAAGCTCTAGAAAAATCCAATAAGGTGAGAAACACAGACCCCATAAGATTAGCTCGGGGGACATCCCCATCCAAATAGAGAGAAATTATTCAAGGAAAGAAGCGACAGTATTCTGATACTTGATCTACTTCTCTCTGTAGAGAGAAATAATTCAAGGAAAGAAGCGACAGTATTCTGATACTCGGACGCTGTGGTTTCTATAGGACCCTATATCTCATTTTTGATCTACTTCACTCTATAGAGAGAAATAATTCAAGGAAAGAAGCGACAGTATACTGATAGTTGATCTACTTCTCTCTATTTGGATGGGGATGTCCCATGAGCTAATCTTATGGGGTCTGTGTTTCTCAACTTATTCGATTTTCCTAGAGCTTATAGTCGTGTTGACCACATTCATATTTTTAATATTTATATAACTAAGAAGCTACCCCAACAGGGCTACCATTACTATAAACTTCGAACAACCTTTGCAAAATTGTATTATCGTAAACATGATCTACTTTTAACATATGAATTAATACAAGAACTCTTCTGCGACAAGGACTATCACAAACTGACTTCTATGGTGATGTGATTTACAAACTGTGTAAGATCCTTGGTCATAATCACTTTCATAAAATCTTTTTTGAATTATCAAAAGTGTTTATGGGTGACCCTATCATTTTGAAACTCATTACATGTTTAGTGGTTGAACAATTTACATTTCGCCACTATGATTTCCTCTTTGAGTGTGCGATGACCGTAGAAATAAAGGACCTTATGATGACGGCTACCCTATTCCTCAAAGGACGGTAACGTTTAATATTTCTCTTAAATCTTTTCTTGTCATATCCTTAAAGGTGTGTTCTCTTGTTGCTCAGGCTTCTGCCAAGTCATTGACTACTTGCTTGATGGATTTTTTTGCTTTTGTCTTTTATATTGCAATAAATATATGATCATTTTTGTTTCATGCTTATATTGCCTACAAAAGCTGCATTAAAGCTGCCTTGTTTGTTAGAGAATATAACCTGGCGGTAATATCTTTATGTATACCGTCCCCTTTTATTGAGATGACAATAGGGTAAGAGTGCTGTTTAGTGCACTCTAGATCCTGGTTTAAACCCCAAGCGGCATTTTTTGCCACTGACCGTTCCAAGGTGGTAGACCTATTACGTGAGTAGAAAAACTATTAAATATAAAGAAAACCACGGTGGCCTGTTTGGAACAAGATTTCACCCTGTAAATGACAGAGCTAGAACGCCAGAACGTAAGGCGATATCGCCAGAATATGAGGCGAGAACATGAGAACACGTATCGCAATCTCGCATCCTCGTCTTGCATTCTCGTAGTTTCGCGCTGGCGTTCATACGAAGAGATTGTGAGAGAATATCGCAAACTGTATCTGTTTGAACATTAAAGGACGAAATCGCGAACATGTGGGGCGCTAGAATGCGAGTCGAAAATGAGATAACACACACGTTTAGAGAGAGAGAGAGAGAGAGAGAGAGAGAGGGAGAGAGAGAGAGAGCAACGAAATGCGAGAGAAGGAATGAAGAAAAAACAAACTTGAGCAACATGGTTAACAATTAAAAAGGAAACTCGTAGAAACGACATGTATGTACCTTTTCTGTCCTTGAGGTGTCTATGGAAGAGTCTCTATGGAAACAAAACATTATCACGTGTTCACAGTTTATTTATATTCACGTGTAGATGTTTACGTTTAATCACTTATATTATATACTGTCCTCGTTCAGTGAATTATTTCACTAAGACGTGATATTTAATTCCAAATCAGTCACCTATTCTCTAGTCGTGGTAATGAACTCCACTGGCAAACATTTATTCAATAAGCTTGATTATTAATCCCAGTTTACTTCCTTAATCACTCCAGCTCGATCACCTATTCACTCCAGTTCGATCTCTTATTCACTCCAGTTCGATCCCTTATACACTCCAGTTCGATCACTTATTCACTCCAGTTCGATCACTCATTCACTCCTGTTCGATCATTTATTCGCTCCAGTTCGATCACTTATTCACTCCAGTTTAATCACTCATTCGCTCCAGTTCAATCACTTATTCACTCCTGTTCGATCGATTATTCACTCCCGTTCGATCACTCATTCGCACCAGTTCGATCACTTTTTCACTCCAATTCGATCACATATTCACTCCAGTTCGAACATTAAAACACTTCAGTTTGATCACTTATTCTCAAGACGTGACAATGGATCCCACTTCAATCACGTGATTATGAATCACAAAAGTGTTCGGAACAGTCCTACTGCAGTTTACTGAAGTAGGTGTCTCAGAATGGACTCTTATCTGTGTAATAGGAGATTGTGTCCTTCTGCAGTTTACTTAATTAGGTGTCTCAGAATGGCCTCTTATCTGTGTAATAGGAGACTGTGTCCAACTGCAGTTTACTTAATTAGGTGTCTCAGAATGGTCTCTTATCTGTGTAATAGGAGACTGTGTCCTACTGCAGTTTACTTAATTAGGTGTCTCAGAATGGACTCTTATCTGTGTAATAGGAGATTGTGTCCTACTGCAGTTTACTTAAGTAGGTGTCTCAGAATGGAATCTTATCTGTGTAATAGTGGACTGTGTCCTACTGCAGTTTACTTAATTAGGTGTCTCAGAATGGCCTCTTATCTGTGTAATAGGGGACTGTGTCCTACTGCAGTTTACTGAAGTAGGTGTCACCGAATGGACTCTTATCTCTGTAATAGGAGATTGTGTCCTACTGCAGTTTACTTAAGTAGGTGTCTCAGAATGGACTCTTATCTGTGTAATAGGAGACTGTGTCCTACTGCAGTTTACTTAAGTAGGTGTCTCAGAATGGACTCTTATCTGTGTAATAGGAGATTGTGTGAGATTGTGTGAAAACATTATGGAATTGACTATACTCAATATTAAATGTTGATTAAAACAAATCAATGAATGTGCACTTCCGTTCTACATTTCGCGTACTTCGGTGCTGAAAATATGCACTAATTATGTAACGTGGAGAAATGTATTCAGTTGTAATCCCCCGTAATTAGCGCGTCAGCCTTGCTTTAAGATATGACTTCAGCCGCCCTATTTCTTTACAGCTATGTAACAATACACAATCACGGATTATTATGACAAAAGAGAAATGCTAATTGGACGCTGTTATTGTTGTTGGCATGATCTCTTCTTGTTTTAATGCAGAACATGATAGTACACTGAACTTTGTATACCCGATTTACGTCAAAATGTATGCAGTTGCATTTACCAGACTTCAATATCATCATCAAGCCATTTGGGAATTTGAAAGAATTTAACTTAAATATTTAATAGACATGTACAAACTTTCATGATTAAGGTCAGAGCTGTTTTAATTAATAAAAATGATATCAGATATTTTCAATATAAACTCTAAAAGCATGCAAACCGTCACTATTCCCTAGATCATACGTGAATGCAGTCATCGTTTGCACTAGGCATGGTACTAGTGTCGAAGGCATAATATGCGGATTAACACATAACTGAAACAGTTGCCGAAGCACTCGGAAGCGTTACAGCTTAGAGAATTACGCTAACAAATCAAGTGAATAACATAAAACTGTACACACTATGCCGAATAAATATCTGGGTACTAATTACGCTGTATCCCCTACACGCTGCGCCGACGCTAAGCATAACACAGGAAGTGTGCAGATCCAGATGGTTTATAATGTTTATGTAAACACAAGAGTTAAAATGTCAGCGTGCCTTTTTATTCAGTTTCTATTAACGGCTGGGTACATCAGGTGATTTAATGTAAATTTTACGGTACTATTATTACAAAGTCTCTATCATCTCCGTTAAGGTTAACAATAAGCATATTCTGACTTTAAGACTCATTCACCTATGTATCAGCTAAATGCATACATGCTACATGCTGGATGTCTATCTGTGTTTAAAAAGCGATGAAACCTGTGCTGATTTGAAAAGTTGCATTCATATACCGTTTTGTACGATCGTTAAGAGCATTCTGGAATTTGAACTATATATCCTAAAGGAAAAACAAGAAAGTTTTTAATACAACTTGTGTTTATAATCAAATAAGTTTACGTGTATTTAACAAAAGTTCATTTCCGTATTAATTTGCAATATAAAATATGGTGGAGATATCGGTGCCGATTTGCAATCACTGATAAATTAACAATACATAATTTGTACAAACAAAACTACATATATACTATATATAGCTATATACCATCCGTTGTTTTCAAAGCTAACATTGTAATCACTGTTGTTGATAAGTTAATATTACTCCGTATAATAGGTTCACTCTTATCGAATTAGGTAATAATTATCGAATTAGGTATATATATTCAAACATATGCTTTTCTATTGTTCAAGCTTCCATATATTTACATTTTCTATTGTTCAAGCTTCCATACATTTACATTTTCTATTGTTCAAGCTTCTATACATTTACAAAAAATAAATAGTATCTGGAACCACACCTCCCACCCACCCCACATAATTTGACAGTCCTCAACATAACACTTTACGACTTTATAGAAGATCAAGCTATTAAATTAATTGAACGGAAAGCGATTTACAAAATCTTCCTTGCCACACGAGCTGTCAGCACGAGTCAAGTATCACTAATACAATATTTCTACTAGATTCCGGCTTGTTACACATTGCACGCTGTCGTCAGCATATCCACGTTATGACTAAATCAATCAGAAACAATTAAAAGCATTGTCATAATGTCTCGTAATAAAATGTCAATGCGTTTGACAATAAAGAAATAAATACCAGCGCTGCTGTTATTAGGTTAGGAACGGCCACGAGAACTATAATATTGTGTATAGGCCTTTTGAGCGATATGAATGCGTCTGGTGGAATTTAACTCCGTAAGGGAGCGCTTTTTGGCATTTAAGACGTTTACTACATCTTAACCTTGTATTATATTTAGGGAAAATGGAAATGTCAGCGGTATGCAAATATCCTAATTATAGAAATAGATTGAGCAAAAACTGGTTGGAACACTGGAACATTTTTAAGTCAAAATTGTGAAAAAAATATATGATAATAGTATGCTTGTGTTGTGTTAGAAAATATACCTTAACACTAGCGAGGATGTGTTCCCATTCTATTTAAGGGGCATTTACTCTACCGCCTCTTTCTATTTACAAGGGAGCCTACACACATGGAGGACTACAGCATCATGCAAATCACCTGCATTCTAACCTCTAGGGTAGCGTATCCATGGCTGTTGCGTTGTAAACCTTCTCGACTCTCACCGCTGCGGGTTCGAATCCCACTGGGAGCTCAACTTGTAATACAATCTCGATTCTTACGGATGGCGGGAGGGGTACAGTACTGGTTCTACCCAGGAAAATTGGGTGGTCTACCTCCACCACAAAACAGAAATAGACCGTCATATATAACCTTACATGTGTTGGAAATGACGTAAACCACCACGTACAAGCAAACATCTAACCTGTAGGTCCCGGTAGTTGACCTCCTTTGTTTTTATCATTGCATTACGTTAAGGCGGTGTGCTTCTTCAATTATTTGATGACTTCAAACAGTTTGATTTACATAAAAATAAATTAGTGCAAACCGTATTTTCCTTAATTACAACGTTGTCTTCGCCTGCTTTTTATCATTGAATTACGTTTAAATGGTGTGCTTTTCCAATTATTTGATGATGATTTTCATAAAAAAATAGTATAAGCGGTATTTTACTTCACAATGTTGTCTTCACTTATAGATTAAATAAAATTATATATTCGAGCCAAACCTGTTTTGTTTGTAGTGTATATGTTCTGTCTGTTGCATGCCAAATGTTATACATATGCAATTCGTCATCATGTGAAATTCACGTGTAGTTGTTTTATGTGAAGTTTGCAAACTACTCATGTAAGATTCACGTGAACCTCGCATTATTTTACATGCGTTAGGCCTTTATCATTAATAATGTTTTTAGCATTAATTACTTAGTGTTTCATATCTTCAGGCAAACAATAGCATATCTTATTTTCACAATATTGGAAATTTAAGCTGGTATAAGATGAGAATAAACAAATGGTATGAACGACTATTTGTTCTACCTGTTGTATAATACATCGGATTGTATATCATACAGAAGCCATAATTACCCGACCAATACAATCTTCCGGTTTGAACTTTTGAACTTTTAAAGGGAGTAGGAAAAGCATATTAAAATACTTTAAACTATAGGAATACTGTGTTCTTGTTATAATGCATTGTAATGTGGATCTAGGTAAATTTCGATCTGTTGTTTTTTTCTTTTTAAATCTATTTCTAGTGCTGTTTCCTGTTAAGTTTGGCTGTGACTTATTCTGAATACGTAATTGATATATTGAATGCAGGGTCTTTGACATTTCCTTTGTATTTGCATAGTCGTAAATCATTAAAGATTGTAGCATTGTAAATCGTTTAATTGAAAATAACACCTATTGGAATGACTGGTTTACTCTAACTACCAGTTATCGTAAGTTAGAGATGGCAGACAGATCAAATTGACATGCTAAAAAGCAAATAGAATATGGTCTCATCTCGTTGGTTGATTTAAACACCTCTGTGGATTACGCCTATCTCTATGTTTAATTCAGCCAACTCGATGAGACCATGCACACTCTATATAATTACTCATCATGCTTTTGATAGCGTTATATAGATTAATGATGGAAATTACAATGTAAACACAAACATAAATTCAAACAAAACTGAGGCTTGATTGTAATTATTTATTTAACAACATAATATTAATAACAAATAATTTGATAATATATTATTAACGTTTGAACTATTTAATACATGTAAATATACATGTATGAAATACAGGCTTTTAAATACCTGGATCTTCTTAGCAATATCATAAGTCAAAAGTTATCAATTTTGTAATCACCTTTTTCTATGCTCTGTAGTTTCGCTGAAAAATTAATAAAGATATTTAAAAATATGAAACATCTTAAATTTTGACTTATGTTCCCCAAAAATAAATGGCTTGTTGCCTTGTTCCAAAAACCCTATGATACCTTCAAAAATGAGCGGGAGGCTGACTCAGTGTTGACATTTGTCCGATTGTTTGTAAACTTGCCAAAACAACTTTCTTATCAAAAACTAGGCAGCCATTTTTATTTTACTCTGTCCTTGTTACGCTAGAATCTGGATATTAAAATATATTATTATAATATGCCTAGTATGTTTATTCTCTTAGAATTACTACAATCACAGGATAAGAATATTGTTATAAATCAAACTATATAAGTACAACTTCAGCCGTAAGGAATTCAATCTTGATTAGTTAAACAATATTTAGATCTTTTTCATTTCATCCTCATGTTACCAGTTATTTGATGTTAATATTGCTCGTAGAAAATGTACTTTTGTCTAAAATCACTTGATGTATTATGCATGAAAATGTATGTTTGTCTATATAACGATGTACGTATGTACAAGTTAAATAAAATAAATGTTCTGTTCTGTTCTTTATATCAAGCGAGACTCAATTACTTTGTGTATGTTCTCACTTTGTCAATATTTTATTTTTGTTATCTGCACGTCCATTGAAGATAATCTTGGATGAGCTGAAACAACATTATTTCATCATCCACCTCGGCTATTCAAAAGGCGTAAACAGGCCGTCAAATGTTCTTGCAGGTGTAACACGCCCATTGATTTTTGCACTGAGTTGTTAAAATTTAAATGAAGTGTTGCCATTCATATCGTTCATATCTAAGCCCAGATTAAAACATAATGATCTACATTCTCATCAAAAATGGCCTTTATGCTGCCAAAAATTCCACCGAAAAGTGGGGGTCATATATCTTCTAAGAACTTTCTCATGAAAGAATGCTCCCTATAAAAGCATAAACACTGAGATGCCAACATATTGTATTCATACACTCATTTCCATATAAGTAAAACAATTCGAAACTCACAACTTAACATGACAATGCTTGATAAATGTTACTTATAGATCACTTATATGATATAAACCCAAAATGGCACTTTAAAGTATTAAAAATGTCATATTTTTCTATTACTAAAAGAAACAAGAACTATTTACGGGCCGCCATAAGGCTATAATTTGCAGACAAGATCTACAAGCTGTATCTCATATACTGAATTAATATCGTGCTATGGGAAGGTCAATCAGACAAGTTAAGTTGGTATGCTAATACAGGTGCATAAAACCTTGTTTCACTAACAGCATCGTCATTGTTAATAAACATTTAAAGCGACACACGGCAATCTTGAAGTTGCTTTCAAGCATTGAAATTAGCGTCTCTATTGAATAATTCACTATCATTTTGACTTTAAACGTGTTTGTATATAATTAAATAAAATCTTGAGTTTTCATTGTTTCTTCTTATTCTACCATAGGCTTACATGACTGGTGCAATATAATCACCAGTAACAATACTTAATTACGGCTGTGAAGTGTGGAGTTTCACAAAATCAAAGGAGAGAGAGAGAGAGAATTCATCTCAAGTTTTGAAAAAAACATTCTAGGAGTAAAACTGACAACGATTAATGCTGGTGTTTACGGTGAATTGCGGCGTTATCCATTATTTATCACAAGATATACTAGAATAGTTAGATATTTGTTGAAATTAGTTACAACAGAAAATATCATTTTATCATCTATATATAAATCTTCATTATTTGATTGTGAAAGTGGTTTAAACAATTGGTTATCCAATGTAAAATCTCTCCTTAATAGTTATGACTTTATGTATATATGATATGATCCTTTAAGGGTGAACCATCAACATTTTGTATCTAGCTTTAAACAGAGGTTGGTATATGGCTTGATCTACAAGAAAATAGAGTATTATCAAGTTGGTATAGATAGGTAAAAGTTAATTTTGGATATGAAAATTATATGAATATTTTATGTACAGAAAAAGATTACGAAGTGTGTTTACTAAATTACGTTTATCTTCACATATCTTAAGAATTGAGACAGGTCGTTACGCAAGACATAGGATTGAAAGAAATGAAAGAGTTTGTAAAATATGTAATTCAACTGAAATTGAAGTTGAATTCCACTCTGTTTTAAATTGTACAGCTTATAGTGATATTAGAAAGAAATGTATCAGAACATATTACATACAAAGGCTAAATATGTTTAATTTGTTACACTGCTACAATCTTTAAAGAAGAAAGAACTTTTTAATTTAAGTAAATATTTGTCAGATGCGTTAACTGTCACATATTCTATTCCAAATATTATTTCTTAAAACACATTCAAGGACATTCTCAGATAAACTGATATTTTATATATACATATGTAATTCCGTTGTTTTTTTTTGATATCCTTGGATTATTGATTAAAATATTTGATTGATATGATCTATAATTAATTAGTGATTATATGTATTGCAAATTGAACTATAAGTGAGTGTGTAAAAATATGCGTAAGCTGTCATGTGATTGTAATTATGTATTATTGTAATTGTTTATTACACATTATGTGTGTAATGATGACAAACAGTAAAAGTTTAAATCAATAAAAATTTATATCTACATACCTAATATATTATTGGTGAAATGTAATCAACTGCCAATAATACACAAAAACAATTTCCTTTATACTTTTCTTATAATTAATAATACTGATTAAACAAATGCAATGTATGTGCAAAAACTAACGGAACGCCGCGAGTTATATAAAAAATCAAGTTTGCCATGTGTCCCTATAATACCAATCGCCGCTCTCCGAAATTATACAGTATGGTTCACTAAGCTCATGGATGCGGATATCTGTTGAGTGGCATATTAGAAACTGTTTTATCGCAGTTACTTTTTGTTCAAAATGTTCATTAAACATGTTAAATATAGCGTGTGTGTATATTCTTCCTATAGTTTTCCATGGAAATGTATATATAGTGACCCACTCGATTCACTTTCTATGTATTTCACATGACTCACAGGAGTATAATTAAGACAAAAACATTCAATAATTTAAATGTGTACATGTAAGCGACAGGTTCTGTGCAAAACGTGTGTTTTTTTCCAATTAAAATGTACATTGTCTCTTTACGAACATTTAATATGGAAACAGATTCTCAAAAGTTTTAAGCTAGCCCTGTATGATATGTGTAGTCTTTTGTTTAAACCATATTTTATTTTCCAATATTATCATAATGGTTATACAAAATAGATTTTAATCAATTTAACACAGTTTGATACGTGTTTTCGGAAAACAAGCTTAAGGTTTATGTCAGTAATACACAATGCTAATAAAAAACAACGACATCAGAAATATATACCGTCAGGAACCAATAATCCTCTGGACTTAAGTCTGAAGTGTATCAAGTTCTGGAGAATAATAACAATGGGTAGATGGGGATATAATAACAATGGGTAGATGGGGATGTAATAACAATGGGTAGATAGGGTAATGGGTAGATGGGATATAATAACAATGGGTCGATGGGGATATAATAGCAATGGGTAGATGGGAATATAATAATAATGGGTAGATGGGGATATAATAACACTGGGTAGGTGGGGATATAATAACAATGGATAGATGGGGATATAATAACAATGGGTAGGTGGGGATATAATAACAATGGATAGATGGGGATATAATAACAATGGATAGATGGGGATATAATAACAATGGATAGATGGGGATATAATAACAATGGATAGATGGGGATATAATAACAATGGATAGATGGGGATATAATAACAATGGATAGATGGGGATATAATAACAATGGATAGATGGGGATATAATAACAGTGGGTCAATGGGATGTAATAACACTTGATATATGGGGAGATAATAACAGTGGGTAGATTGGGATATAATAACAATGGGTAGATGGGGATGTAATAACAATGGGTAGATAGGGTAATGGGTAGATGGGGATATAATAACAATGGGTCGATGGGGATATAATAACAATGAGTAGTTGGGGATATCATAGCAATGGGTAGATGAAGATATAAAGCAGTAAAACTATTCAATGGCATATTACTTGTTAAAGGGACACATGGCAATTATGTGTGTGTGTGTGTGCGTGCATGCGTGCGTGTGTGTGTGTCCGCCTCCGCATTTGAACCATTAGGCGGAGGGACTATAAACCTTAGAAACAGACACACTCACGCACGCAAACTGCTTGATAACAATTTCAAGATTGCCACGTGTCCCTTTAACATATAGCATGCCATTAAATAACTGTATTGCTTTATATCAACATCTACCCATTGCTATTCAAGGATTAATAATTCGCGACGCTAAAATTAGCGTCGCGAATTATTAATCCAGTATCAATGTTAACTTTAAATCCGCTTAAATATCATTAAATAATTACAAACTGCGAACAATACACATATTTAATGCATTCTGATAGGTTAATCATTCTTAAAAGTGTCCTGTTAATTCTCAATAACACGTCAGAATAAAATAGTTCCAGTTGCGCAGGCGCAGACTAAAGTGGAAGCCCAACATTTGATTTGAACGTCGAAAGGTGTCCGGGGTATGCTCGGGCTTAAAACCCGTCTTCAACATACCCTCAACTTATAATTACTTTTGCCTTCTTGTTTGTTTGTTTGTTTGTCTGTTTGCGTGTTTGTTTCTGTGTTTTGTGGTTGACTGTCCTCCTTGAATACTACTTTCCCTGTCCGATCTTTTTATATTTCTTTATCCGCTTTACCACTACTTGAAATTATTTTCGTCAGGTATTGAACAACCGTTTACAGACAAAATGTTGGCATACCTAGGGATAAGAACTGTTTACCTCTTGTCGTTTGTTTGTTCTTGTATGGCTATGAAAGAGACTTCATGTTGAGTCTTTCACCAGATACTCAGGCAGATATAACTGAAGTCTTTAATGACACCTCCCGATATTGAACTTTGACAATCCTTTCGTTTCTATTATGGTTAATACTATATATCCTCAAGAACGTCAACTCAACAGCCAACATTGCTGATACTGTCGCTTCTTTCCTTGATTTACTTCTCTCTATTTAGATGGGGATGTTTCCCGAGCTACCTCTTATGGGGTCAATGTATCTCAACTTATTCGATTTTTCTAGAGCTTGTAGTCGTGTTGAGGACTTTCATATTCGTAATATTTGTATAACTAAGAAGCTACTCCAACAGGGCTACAGTTAACATAAACTTCGAAAAACCTTTTCAAAATTGCATTATCGTAACCTTGATCTACTTTTAACATATCAATTAATACAAGAACATTCTGCAACAAGGACTATCACAAACTGACTTTTATGGTGATGTGATTTACTTCGTAATATCCTTGGTCATAATCACTTTCATAAAATATTGTTTAAACTTTAGTTAAACAGTTAATCAAAAGTGTTTTTGATTCATCTTCTTTTTTTAGAAATATCATCTCAAAAATGGCAGATTATGAAAATACTGATCTTGTTTTTTGTGGTGATTTTAATTTAGTCCAATATAACAAACTTGACTGCTATACTTATAAACACAATAACAACAAGAATGCACAAAAAACAACAGTATTATACATTATGCATGAAAACAGTTTAATTGACCCTTTTAGAGACTCTCACCCTAACCTGAGAAGGTATACATGGCGCAAAAAAAATCCTCATAAACAAGCTAGACTTGAATTTCATTTTGGTTTCAGACTCCCTTCTTTCATTTATAAATAACTATATATTTGATACCACCTATAGGACTGATCACTCTATAACAATACTGAAGTGTAGCTTTACACAATTTGTGAAGGCAAACCCTTATGGAAGCACAACAACTCCCTATTACATGATTTAGATTACTTACAAACCATTAACAGCAAAATAACTGATATTAAAAGTCAGTATGCGTGCCCTGTGTATAATATGGAAATATTGATAATTTGCCAAATGACCAAATACAGTTTGTGATAAATGACCAACTCTGTTAAGATACTTTACTTATGAAACTTAGAGGAAAGTCAATTTCTTACTCAAACTACAAAATGATTGAAAAGATGAACTAGAAAATAGACTTAAAAAATAAATTCAAACAATAGAAAATGATCTGACACCTAATAAGACAGTTTTACTTCAACAAATAAAAGATGAACTTCAGAAACTGCGTAAAATAAAAATGAATTGAATTTTAATTCGGTCACGTGCAAATATAATTTAAGAAGGGAAAAAGCCAAGTACATTTTTCTGTAATTTAGAATCCCATGATTTCACTACTAAAATAATCCCAAGAATTGAAAAGAAGATGGAACTATTGTAACTGACCAGTTTAAAATTTTGGATGAAACAAAATCATTTTATGAAAACTTGTAGTTTATGGGATCATAATAAATTTCATCAGCAAAAAGATGTGCGTTTTCAAATGTACTGAGTGTAGGTTGACGATTTTACAATATCTTGCCGGAAAAGTGTTTTCAGCGAGGGCCTTCTTCAGTTGCTAAAAAATCTCAACGTATTCCTTTTTATAGCGTTTTTAGTTCGATATATTAGTGATAAAGATTTAAAAATCATTGCCATATGGGTTGGATTTTTCGTATATTTGTAACTCATGTACCAACATGGTAGTTATTGACTTGTACTGACTGAATGTCACGTTCTTGTGCGGATTATTAGCAAGAGAAATATTTAATGTGTCGTATATACGGAACTACATCCCGTTTCTATACGTTTGGATTCTGGGTTGGTACCAGATTATATTGCCAATCGTAATCACATAACAATTACGTTATATATGGCTTGACGCTGGGTTAGTACCATACTATATTAAGCCAACCGTGTAATCACATTAAGATTAATTTTCTCTTCTTTCTAGTTATTGTTTCTTTTCCTAAAAGTAGCCTATACTAAATAGGCAGACTGATACTGGGTTGATACCGGACTATATTAAGTCAGTCGTTATTCACATTAAAGTTACGTTATATTTGACTTGACGCTGTGTTGGTACCAGACTATATTAAGTCAGCCTTTAAATCACATTAAAGTAAATTGCCTCTCCTTTATAGTTATTATTTATTATAAATAGGCAGAATGACGCTGGGTTGGTACCAGACTATATTAAGTCCGCCGTTTAAATGTTTATCCTCATTATCAACATAATGTTTGAAATGGTAGTGTTATTTTGGAAGAACATACATTACTGTCAATCGGGGTTAGTACCCGTTTTTTGGGGTTCGTACCTGTTTATTATAGCTATTCACGGGGTTTGTACCCTATTTTCATTGAACAGAATAGCTTCTAACAGTATCTCTTTGTACTTCAAAAATACGTGATTAACCTGTTTTTTACCAAATGGTAAATTCAGAAAGAATAAGCATTAGGTCAATGAATCTTATTTGATAACTATTGTTTTAGTTGTATTTGCCAAAAGCAGAAGAGTACCTAAATATTTTAGGAACCAACAGTCAGAATGAAAACTTTCGACTGCATTTCGTAACTAATTCCGTCTCGATATATTGTGACGCTCCACGCTTTCACTTAATTTTTGTTAGAAGATAATTTGGGTATTTTCTTATACTTCCACTCATAACCAGTCCGATAGACTAATTTATTTTAACACAGTCTACTGCTTTGTAAATGTCATCACTTCCAGTGACAGTTTTCTAAGGTAAGGACACATGAAATGTCTCTCTCCAAAATTCTTTGCCATCTGCTATATTTCTAATACTAAACCTTTCGGAAACTTTATAAATTGATAGACCACATCTCTATTGTGATACCTAGTTCATTATTTAGGCCATATTTAATTTATTTGGTTTTAATGTTTACTCCTAAACTGTCCTGTCGGCCTGTACTTTCGAGAAAACCAACGTGAGGTATGACTGCCATTTTATCGATATTTTAGTATAAACATGAGCATGTATTGTATGAAACTAAATTATAGAATAATGCATCCGGATAATTAAAGAAAATGTTTTGTATTTGAACTAAAATGACATTGCATATATGGCCTATATGGCCGATCATAGAATGTTACATGCAGTGATGTGTAGCGAGTTTCAGACACCATATATCTACAGCACTTTGAAGCCATGACCATGCATTAATTGTAAGACATGCGTATTCATATAGCACTGATATCGTTTATGAAATAAGTGTCATATTTCTGTTTGAAATATTCGAATGTATGTAACTTATGAATTCTACTATAAAATATGTTAAAACATCACCTTCCGAGGTTACCGTTATTTCATCATGGACTTCGACATGTATTTTCTACCTTGATTCAGAGTGCTGGGTTTTATATTGCGATAGTGTAGACTAGCAAAAACTGTGTTGTTATTCACGATAAGTCATAATCACTGGCACGCTGTCGTAAATTTGCCTATTTGGGGCGAATAGTTAGACGGATGCATGATTCCCTGATATTATCTGATTTATAGATGTGGACCACCAAGTGGTATTAAAATTATGTCGAGGGTTTAATAATTTGTTCAACTGGAACGGATAACTGAAACGCTTGCATAGACTTCAGCCATAAGCTGGGGTCACTATGTAGTTTTGTATATATGTGTAGGTACTTTTGTTTATTGCTAGTTTTCGACTGTTGATGAACAGATTGGGTAGAAACTTGTATCTATTATATATTGCGGATGTCTTACTTCAAAGTGTATAGGTCTAACGACTCTACATTACATTAATCTAAAATATAGTTGCTTATAGCTTTTGTAACGATCTTCTTAATTATGGCTAATGTCCATGGATCTGATTATACGTGTCGTCATGCATTATATATATTGAAACTTATTAATCATAATGATGTTTTCTCAGTATGAATAAAAGTTATTTGGATACGTCTGTTTTGGTGTTCCCTAAAAGTCCAATATATGTGTTGAGTTTAGAGATGTATTTAAATTTAAAAGACGTGTACATTACTGACACGCCGAACCCATTTTAGGAGAGTTATGGTGGTTCAGGATGGTATTTGTTGACTTGTCAATGGCAGCCATTCTGGATTGCCATAACTTATGTCGACCGACTTTAAAATGAACCCCGAGATGAGCCAGGACGGAGTTCAAGGACCCAGTTTATTCAAACTAGTGTTCCTAGAATGTCCTCTTGTTATGAGACCTCATAAAACTTTAAAAACAACTATCGAAACAGCAAACGATAGGGTCGGTTCGTTACAATATAGTCAGTTTTTAAATTGATCTCATCCAATCGATTACCTAATGTTTTTCACACCTGGTGAGACACTCTTTACAAATCTCACGGTAAGTATTTAATCAGCTGTTGCATGATGTCCGACAACACGTGTCTAATCGGAACAGCCGACTGACATATTTATCTAATTATCATAATTACACCATGCAGTTAATATGTTCTTTGTTCTCTCCAAATTATATAGTTTTGTCTGCGAGAGTTCTTTTCTGTATGGGTATGCATAATTTGTTAATAACATGACATAAATGTATTTGTCCAACCCTATTCAGCGATGTTACTTTTTTGTATCTTGGCCTATGTTATAACTATTATCCCTCCTGTGCAATCCAAAACAACCACTGTCGTAAATACGAGTAGTTTGTGGATCTGTAATATATGTTTCAGATAATTAAACAAAGCTTCATAACCGTGTCAGCATTGTAAGAATATTTCTTTATACGGATTTCTACATGATTGCGTCGTCCATTATGTTCAATGTTTGTTCTCGTTATTTATATACGTGTTTATAAGTTTCCTTTCCATAGTACCGACCTCTGTTATTATTGGAAATAGAGATTTAATATTATATTACTGAGGTGAGTAAACTCGTGGTGCCGGGTATGTCTAATAGTTATTTCAGCCCTATTTTACGCAGTCCCATTCTTGTATTTAGTTAATAGTAAATGCGCTATTAAAGGAAGTACGACCTTTAATTTATATTTGAATTTTATCCAAGTAAAGGTAGAACCGTTGAATAAGTGCGACTTTGGTACACATGATACACATGTTTGTTTGTTTATTTATTTATTTTTGTGCTTTGATTTTGTGTTTGTTTGCATCATTGTTTGTATGTCCGTTTATATAATCATCTATTTATTCATTTGTTTTTTATTTGTGTATGTATTTAATCATTCAGGGTCTGAAAGGGCCTATATATTGTTGTTTTGACCATTTTGAAGATTTATCCTTTCTAGGTATTTGTGGCCAACATAGGCCGGAATTCGCATTACCTCACATTTTAATTTGGCGAGCGACTCTGTGAATGTTCGGTCCATCAAAGAAAGCATAGTTTGCTACGTTTCTTGTTGTTGTATACTATTCGCAACGCTTAGGGCTAAGTTGTTGGCCTCATCCGGGGCTCAGTTCCTGCTCCCTAGCCGAGTTTCAGCCTCTCGCAAGTGTGTAAGTATAGCTTCCTTGCACTTCTCGTTGCCGCTGACGACGATAGGCAATACCGTTGTGCTGTCTGATAGCAAATGACAATTTGTCGGTCTGAATGGTGAATCCATTTTCAACGAAACGAGTGAAATGTGTTGACCATTCCCTCGCCACGCGTTGTTCGTCTTTGGCTCGAACCACTGCCATTCCTACAGAGGACCCATCATATATCAGTTTCTCAGGCTCCAGTGGTCTTGGAAACTGCATCTTTAGGTATTTATTCCCGCTGTCTATGGTACGAGCCACCTCGACATCCCCTCAATCTTGGTCTATATGGTCTGTAATGAGACATCGTGTATTCAAAGTGAATGATTCCTTATTTTAAAGTTTTTCATATACCATTCATTTCGTTTGTGTCCATATATGGGACTTTTCATTGGAAGAGCAACTTGACCAATCAAAAAGTTATTCACGCGGCATACAACCCCTTGTTTCAAGCCGAGTTTACAAGAATCTATTACACAACATAACATCGTCTGCCCGCGGGCGGTATGTCTGCATTATATCCTGCTTAGGTGATAAACATTTTTTGTTAAAAGTATTTTCTAGTGCTATATATTCAACTTATAGCCTTATATGTATGACCACCGTTTGCTTGTTTAAACATATTTATTTTACATCGATTGCGAAACAAGTTCTTCCAACTTAGATTAATCACTCTCGATGGCTTCCTGGGTAGAACCAGTACTCAGCAATGTGGATTAATTATCTTGCTTAAGGATAAATAACGTGGCCGCGACGGAGGATCTAACCCACGACCTCTCGATCAGAGTTCGGCGCTCTACCACCGAACCACGCACTCCACGAAAACCACCGTTATAAGCGGTAGTCTGTATCCAACAATAGTAAATTGATTAATTCCTTAAGGTTTTCATCATCATTTTCAGAGGTTTTTAGCCGCGCCCTAACTAAGGTGTATTTTAAGTTATTTTCTCTTTTATAAGCCACCATAGGTTTGCGAGAATGATCTTTTTTTAAATGTTCGTCTCTTTCAATAATATCCAAGTGTTTCACTTATGTCGATTTCAGGCCATGTATGTGCGGATTGTACTTTGTAACAAACACAAGTGGCGGATCAGTGATTTTTTTCAACGAGATAAGTTTGTCTATCGTCATGGTATAATTGACTGTATATGCTCTCAAACTCAGTCTCACTATAACCCCGTAATAGTAATTTTCCTTGAACTGAGCTCTATTTTCATAATCTTCTTTGTTGGTTGCCGTTCTTATGAATCTTATTCATCTTTAATTATGTCTGTGAACACAGCTTTTGGGTGTGATGATTGTCTGTGTATATACTGAAGCTTTTCGCTTGGCTTGACATAGGGTTGAAAGTCTAGTATGTTTTTTTGTTCAAACGTTTTCCCTTAAAAATCTGAGAATCTTGTTTGCATTATCTAGGAATATTTGTGCCTCGAGTACTGCTCCGATGTAAATAGCAAAAACATCATCTCTAAACATAAGCCATGCGAACACTTTTTTTCTGCCATTTCAAGCATTCTTTTTTCAAGGTCATATATGACTATATCGCATATATGAGCCCCATTCCGCGGCATTGATAAAAGTTTGAGCCATTAAATTTAAAGTTATTGCATTTGATCGCCAGCTGTAGTAGCTTAACGCATGATTCGATTGAGGGTCTCTTAATGCCCCCCTACATAGGTATGCGCATATCTTCCGAGAAGGTTTGTGAAACTGAATCGATAGCTTCCTAATGAATAATATTCGTGTACTTGCGTTCATAGTCTAACGTAATTATAAAAGATTTTTCTGCGACTTTAAGTTTCTCTACTTTCCGCATAAAATCGGATGTATCTTTTATGTATGTGTTTGTTGTATTACTAATGGTTAAAGAAACCAGTCTACATATTCCGATATCCTTTCTACCGGAGATTAATTTGCTAAAATAATTGGTATTCCCTTTGTCGGTGGGTCTGAATGTATTGTGTTTAGTAGATATAATTCAGCTGTTTTAACAGATTGGTTATGTATTGGGTTCAAATATAGGTACTGTTCCTCTGAAATTTCGTTCTTTCTGAATAGCTCTACTAAAACGTTGTGTACTTCACAAGTAATTGTCGGCGTAATATCATTGTTTATTTCCGAATAGTGTGCACTGGAATTCAGTTGTCTCATCCCTTCTTCAACATATTTTTTTCTGCTAATTACGATTGTAGAATTACGTTTATCACTTTCTTTTATAATTAGATTTTTGAAATTTCTCAATCTTGTCAATGCTAATGAAGACTTTTCGAAAAATTACCATTTTCACGCATTTAATTTTTTTATTTAATTTTATGTTTTCGTGTGCTCTTTTAACGTGGGTTTTTCTTTTTTAAATTTAAGATCATGCATATCTGCTAATTCTATTTTCGTGGCGTAAATACAATTTTCCAATGTGTTATTATTGGAAATGTGTGCTGATCTCATACGTTTGTTAGTAAAGGAAGTCAACTTTGTTTTCATATGCCCATAGTTTGGATCTCATGCGTTGTGCTACACCGTTGAAGCTATTTATTATATCCCTCGTTTTAGGTGGTACCGATGTAGGTATAAAGTTCAAGTTTTTTTCTAAAACTATAATGTTATCATTGTTCAATGTTTCATCGGATAGATTAGTTATGAATGATTTTGCCTTTTCTACCAGTTTATTCTTTTTTACATGACATGAACAGATGTTACTTTTGTTTTTTGTCTCTCTTATCAACAGTCTGTTGTGGTTGACCCATTGTGTTTGTGTTTACTTTGTTCATATTTACTAGTCAACTACAGTCATCATTCTCCATCTTATCAACAGTCTGTTGCGGTTGACCCATTGTGTTTGTGTTTACTTTGTTCATATTTACTAGTCAACTACAGTCATCATTCTCCATTACTCGCCGCGCAATTGTTGCGATTTGCGAGTCCGAGATAAAATCAAATGTTCTGTTATTATCATTTTTGATTCTCGTTTGAGCATTTGGTATTAATATTTTGCTTCCCAATTACATTTGCATTTGTTTCGTATGTTTTGTTTAGTATGGATTCATTCTCAAAGTCATCATCCGATAATACAGTTCATATAACCACATGTCGTTGAGCATCGAATCATTTGTACTAAATGTATGGTTCGAGTTAAAACGGTGTCCTTCGTTATTTACCTGTGTTTTCGGTAGGTGTATGTATTGTTTTGTTTTAAGTTCATTACCTGCGTATTCTAATGTTCTGTTTTTCATGTTTTCTAGTTTTATTGATTTCAACATGCGTAAACAGATGTTCATTTAATGACATGCTATTTTCATTTTCCCTGTATACGATCATACCGGTGTTTAAAGCGCCATTTGACAGAGTGTCCCTTGATTATGTTCATGAATATGGTGTTGGATATTGGTATCGTGTTATCCCGCCAGGGGGCCACAGTGGGCAGAGCCAAAATCCAAGACCTTAATTCGCATTTACACACCCTAACTAAGAAATACACCATACTTGAACTTGAGATCTCAAAGGGTATAGAGGAGATAGCGTCACAAAAGGTAAACTATGTAATAGTAAATTACTGCAAGCTCCCGAAATTGTACCCTGTAGATGTGCCGCTACATGCAGGAGGACAAAACTAGTTTTGTATCTGTTTTGTCTCGAGTCCTTGAATGACCATACACAATTAGAATAAAATCCATTCACATTTACATGGACAAGATATGTATTTGTTTTCCTGACTTTTGACCCAATTACCCCTAATAGGGACCCAGTGGGCGGAGACAAAATCTGAGACATTGCTCCATCCCCTTGGGTCAGAAAATTACAAATAAGAGAGCCAGGATGGCCCTAGATCGCTCACCTGGTAATCATGGGCAATGAATATGCTGTGTCATGGGTATATTTTAATCTGTCCAACTTTTTTCTATGAATAAGATTTCATATAATTGTGGAGGGGGAGGGGGTGGGGGAGCGGAGGGGGGAGGGGGGTGGTAAGAAAGGAAAATACAATATAGCATTTTTCAATAAATCAAGGGCCATAACTCTTCGCTACTAATAAGATGTAGTTGGTTTTCTAACTTGTCCAAGATTTCTTTGATATACAGCGATTTGCACACTAGACATCATACTGATGCTTCCTGCCAAAAATCTTAGAACTCCAAAAAGCCGTTTAGGAGCCATAACTCGGTAAAAAATCAGTAAACCGAAACAAAATCGCGACTTGCACAACTAGACATCTTACCGATGCTTCCTGCCAAGTTTTATCGAAATCCAATAAGGCGTTTAGGAGGAGTAACGCCGATAAGAAATTTAAAGTAAAAATGTCAAGGGGCCGCAACTCCGTCAAAAATCAACGAACCGGAAAAAAACGCAATATGTAAAACTAGACATCTTACCAATGCTTCCTGCTAAGTTTTGCCCAAACCTCTTACCAATGCTTCCTGCTAAGTTTCGCCAAATCCAACACGGCGTTTAAAAGAAAAGTCCAAAAAAAGTCAAAAAAAAAATCAAAATTCAAAAAATATTAAAAATATATTAAAAAAACAAAAAAATACCCCGAAAGCTTGGTTAAGATTGCTCACGAAATGTGGCCTGTATCGTGTTAACAACATAAACAACTGCATTTTTTTCAGGGGCCATAACTCTGGTGTTACTGGTTCGATCTTGCCCATTATCAAACTCCTCCGAGATCTTATGGTTATATGTAAGTTTGGTTAAAATTGCTCAAGAAATGTGGCCTCTATCTTGTAAATAAGTGGAACAGGGGTCATAACTCCGTTATTAATAGTCTGAACTGACTGGTTTTCGAACTCCTCCGAACTTTCATTGATACCAACAATCTGGCAAAGTTTGAAAAAGTTCGGATGACAAATGAAGGCCCTATCGTGTTAACGAGGCCAAATTATAGCATATTTCAGAACATCAAAGGCCATAACTCCGGTGTAAATGGTCAGATCTAGCTGGTTTTCGAACTCGTATAAGATTTCATTGCTATTAACAGTCTGTGCAAGTAATAATCAAATAATAATTGAAGGTGCCAGCGTGTTCACAATGTAGAATATGGGTATTTTCCGAATAACAAGGACCATAACTCTGCTGGTACTTATCCGATTTGGCTTGTTTTCGAACTTGTCCATTATCCAATGAAACTTTCATTGATATTAACCGTCTATGTAAGTTTGGTAAAGATGAAATAATGAATGAACATGCTAGAGTGGTCAAATGCCATGAGCTATGCTGGCCTTTGACCAGTAGAGCTAAAAACTACAGACCCATATGTATACTCAGTTGTGCCTATCAAATAGTCTCAGAGGCCATAGCATGCAGACTTAAAGCTGGATTACCTAACTTATTAATGATAGTCAGACTGGTTGTATTGCAGGGAGATAGCTTCGTGAAAATACTTGTTTAATATATGATATCATGCAATTCACAAAAGAAAAAGATATAGCAGATCTTCTTTTGCTGGTCGAATTTGAAAAGGCATTTGACTCCTTATTATGGTCCTTTATCTATAAAGTCTGGACTACCTCTTGGGACTCTATGATTGTACCTACTGAAACCCCAACTAAGGGAGGTGGCAGCATGAGCTTTCGTCCCTCGGGTTTTCTGGTCGTACCCTAGATTGGTTTTCTCTTTAGCTGCAACTACTATGGTTGTTCAGTACGATTCTGGATACATCCTGAGATGTTTTATTATTTTGTATGTGTTTCTTTAGTTAGTTTCTCAGGATGTGGACTTTATTGTTTGAGAATTCCTTTTAATGGGATGTAGTTTTGTTTACCCCTTCTTGTCTGTTTGGGCGCTGAAGACAGGATAATAGCGAGGATTGTGCGCATATAAAATCGATTCAAGCTAACCAGTGGGCCTTATTGCCTACTGACCGTTCCAAGTCGGTAACCCTGTCTTTACCACCTTTTCTGTTGTTTTTTTGTCTTTTTCATTGTATTTTCAAGTCCTTGTTTGCAGTACAGTGCGGACCTACGATGTCTTTGCGCTCGGACGCTGTGGTTTCTATAGGACCCCATATCTCATTTGTGACGTTTTTTAAATTTGGTGACTCTCTATTATCATGGATTAGATTATTTTACCATAAAGCAAAACTAACTGTTAACCTCTGAGGTCATTTATCCTCTTTTGTTCTATCGGTAGAGGCTGCTAGCCATAATTAGAAATACAAGCCATAATTAAAAAAATAAAGGAATAACCATTTACAAAAAGTGTAACATAAATTATCACATTATGCTGATGACACATCAATTCTTCTGGATGGAACAGATATTTCTTTAAATGAAAGACTTCTTGTACTATCTTAGAAATTTCAGGCCCTTAAGCAAATTTCGACAAAATTCAAGTTGACTGGTTAGGAGAAAAAGGATTTAGTTCAGAAACAATTAAAACACGATGGAGATTATCATGGAGAAAAAATGAATTTGGACTTTTAGGAATTAATTTTAATGTAGACTTAAACAAAATGACTGACATATATTATAATCATAAAATACTAATAATTAAAAAATCACATTAAGCTTTGGAAGCGTAGGTACCAAACACAGCTTGAAAATATAACAGTCATTAAAACTTTATTAATACAAAAACATAATCACTTATTTATGTCTCTCCCCAACCAAAATGAGTCGACGATTAAATTTATCAACAACATTTTATATGATTTTATGTTGGAGGTCAAGCAAAAATCAAACAATCTGTCAAAATCAAACAATGTTCTGAGTGTGGTTTAAATATAACTTGCAAGCTTTTATCTTTAGATTAAAAGCATCATGGATAAAACAACTCATTAGCAATACATGTAGTAATGTGGCACCATATAGTCACTGGAACTACCATTTATAGACAAATTGTTGGTAACCCTATGGGTACGAACTGTGCACACCTTGTCGCAGATTTGTTTCTATATTGCTATGAAAAAGGTTTCATGTTGTGTCTTTCACCAGATACCCAGGCAGATGTTATTGAACCCTTTAATGACACCTCCAGGTATCTGGATGACATATTGAGCACTAGAAACCCTTTCTTTTCTACTATGGTTAATAATATATATCCTAAAGAACTTCAACGTAACAAAGCTAACATTTCTAATATTAACGCTTTTTTCTCGATTTACATCTCTCTATTAAAAATGGTTAAATAATAATCAACATCTATGAAAGGAGAGATGTTTTTAATTTTAATATTGTTAATTATCCCCATTTAAATGGGGATGTTATGTAAAAAAGAGGTTATGACCCCATCATTTTGCAACGCACTGCATGTTTGGTGGTGGACCCAGTTGCAGTTCGCTACTATGCTTTCCTCTTTGACTGCGCGATGACCGTACATATAAAGGATCGTATGCTGACGTCTATCCTAATCCTCAAAGGACGGTAGCTTTAATATTTGTTTTAAATCTTGTCTTGTCGTACCCTTAAAGGTTTATTCTCTTGTTGCTCTGGCTTCTGCCAAGTCATTGAATATTTGCTTTATGGCTTTCGCACTTGTCGCAGATTTGTTCTTATTTTGCTATGAAAGGGATTGCATGTTGAGTCTTTCACCAGATACCCAGGCAGATGTTATTGAAGCCTTTAATGACACCTCTCGGTATCTTGATGACATATTGAACATTGACAACCCTTTCTTTCCAACTATTGTTAATTATGTTTATCCTAAAGAACTTCAGCTTAACATAGCTAATATATCTGATAATAACGCTTCTTTTCTTGATTTAGATCTCTCGATTGAAAATGGTAAAATAATTAGCAAAATCTATGACAAGAGAGATGATTTTAATTTTGACATTGTTAATTATCCCCACTTGGATGGGGATGTTCCCCGAGTAACTTCTTATGGGGTGTTTGTGTCTCAACTTATTCGTTTTTCTAGAGCTTGTACTCGAGTTGAGGACTTTAATATTCGTAATCTTTGTATAACTAAAAAGTTACTCAATCAGGGTTACCGTTACCATAAACTTCGTAAAACCTTTGCAAAATTTTATTATCGTAACCCTGATCTTCTTTCCAAATATAAAAGTAATTTAAGGACTCTTCTGCGACAAGGACTATCACAACCTGACTTCTATGGTGATGTGATTTATAAACTTCGTAAGATTCTAGGTCATGATCACTTTCATACTCTCTTTGTTAAACTTGTTAAAAAGTTTATCAAAAGAGGTTATGACCCTATCATTATGCAACGTACTGCATGCTTGGTGGTGGACTCTTTTACAGTTCGCCACTATGCTTTCCTAATTGTACGATGACCGGACAGGCTGTGGACCCTATGATGACGCCTACCTAAAGCCCATTGGGAAGGTGGCGTTTGATGTTTGTCCATGATCTTTCTTGTCGTGCCCTTAATGGTTTATTCTCTTACTGCTCTGGCTTCTGCAAAGTCATTGAGTACCTTCATTGTGGCTTTCTATGCTATTGTTATTTTGTATTATATTTACACGAGCATATTTGTGTTTTACTTATATTGCCTATTGATGCTGCCTTGTTGGTTAGAGATTAGATCATGGCGGGGATTTCTTTATTTACACTGTCCTGTTTTAATGGGATGACAGTAGGTTAAGTGTGAGGTTTGGTGCACCCTAGAACCGGTTTAAACCCCCAGTGGCCTACTTTGCCACTGACCGTTCCAAGGCGGTAGCCCTATTGTCAACCCTTTTGTGTTTGTGATGTCGTTTGCATTTATTATTGCTTTTGCCTTCTTGTTTTTCTGTTTGCGTGTTTGTTTCTGTGTTTTGTGATTGACTGTTCTCCTTGAATGCTACTTTCCCTGTCCGATCTTTTTTTTATTTATTTCTATGCTTTTGTCTTTTATGTTCAAATAAATATATGATCAAGTTTGTGTCATTTTCATATTGCCTATTAAAGCTGCATTAAAGCTGCCTTGTTTGTTAGAGAATATAACCTGGCGGGGATGTCTTTATTTACACCATCCCGTTTTATTCGCGTCACAATAGGGTAAGAGTGCGGTTTGGTGCACTCTAGAACCTGGTTTAAACCCCAAGCGGCCTTCTTTGCCACTGACCGTTCCATGGTAGTAGAACTATTATCAACCATTTTATGTTTGTGATTTCACATCTTGCTTTTTGTTTATATTGTAATTGTTGTTGGTTTCTATTCGTGCTTTTGCTTGACTGTGGTTCTTGAATGCTACATTTCCTGTTCGACTTGTGTATCTATGTTTATATAGAGAATAATTGAAAACTTTTTTCCTATGAGACCACAAGGTATAGATATATATAAAAATCGAACAGGAAAAGCAGCATTCAAAGACGACAGTCAACCACAAACACACAAAGACACCAAAAACAAAGTTAAAGATGAATAAAAGGCCAAATAAGACATCACAAACACAAAGTTATTGACAATAGGGCTACCGCCTTGGAACGGTCAGTGGCAAAAAGGCCGCTGGGAGTTTAAACTAGGTTCTAGGGTGCACCAAACCTCACACTTACCCTACTGTCAACCCAATAAAAACGGGACAGTGTAAATAAAGAAATCCCCGCCATGAACTATTCTCTAACCAACAAGGCAGCATTAATAGGCAATATAAATAAAACACAAAGATGCTCGTCTATATATAAATACAAAAAAACAATAGCCTAGAAAGCCACAAAGAAGATACTCAATGACTTGGCAGAAGCCAGAGCAACAAGAGAATAAACCATTGAGGGCACAAGACAAGACTGCAGACAAATATCAAACGTCACTGTCCTTTTGGGCTTTACGTAGACGTCATCATAGGGTCAACATCATGTCCGGTTATCGCACAATTAAAGAGGAAAGCATAGTGACGAATTGTAATTGGGTCCACCACCAAGCATGCAGTGCGTTGCAAAATGATAGGGTCATGACTCCTTTTGGTAAACCGTTTAACAAGTTTAACTAAGCTAGTATGAAAGTGATCATAACCAAGGATCTTACGAAGTTTGTAAATCACGTCACCATAGAAGTAAGTATAAAATCGAACAGGAAATGCAGCTTTCACAGAACACAGTAAACCACAAAACACGCAAGCATCACAAATACAATATTCTACTCGACTTGTTACACAATGCACGCTTTCGTCAGCATATCTACTTGTATGACTAAATTAATCAGAAACAATTAAAAACGTTGTCATAATGTCTCGTTATAAAAATGTCAATACGTTTGACCAGAAACGATAAATACCAGTCATGCTGTCATTAAATGGGAAAGGTCACGAGCACCACTGTGTTTAGGTCTTTTTGGGAATCATGAATAAGCCTGGTGGCGTTCAGTTTCTATAAGGGTTGTGTTTTAACAATTTATCTCAACCTTAAGCTTGGATTATACATAAGGAGTAAGGACATGTCAACGATAATGCAAACATCGTACTTTTGAAAACGGCGAAACAAAAAAGAGTTACACGGACAATAGTTCTATTTGTTTGTATGGTCATTTTCAACACATGTAAGGTTATATAGGACGGTCGATTTTTTTTGTGGTGGAGGTAGACAACCCACTTTTCCTGGGTAGAACCAGTACTGTACACCTCCAGCCATCCTTAAGAATCGACACTTCACTTATAAGTCGAACTCCAAGTGGGATTCGAAACCGCAGCGGTGAGAAGCGAAGGTTTACAACGCAACATCGTTTAACCATTCATCCACGGAGACGCTACACGGACAATATAATAATACTATGTTTGTGTTGTGTAAGAAAGACTTACTACTAAACACCATCAGATACAGTATTGTTTTATGGGACAGCAACAATTTTAACACTACCGTACTTGTATTGTATTGATATTTGAAATGCAGCTACTAATGCTTTTGACAGCTGCTTTAGATATGTTTCAAAAGTGAAAGTAGAACTGATATGTAATTACAAGAGGTCAAAGCAATATTGACATTTTTCCCAGTGTTAGTATATAACTGCAGAAATATTTCTTAGAAGATATTATACCCCCCCCCCCACCACCACCCCACCCCCACCCCATTTCCGTCCTTTGCTTGTTTATTTTCATTAACAGACATGTTTGGTGACATGAGTAATTAAGTTGCCTAGTTTTCTAACGATGTTTGAGTTTTTCTACAGGTCGTTAACGTTGACCTTAGCGATTTCATATGGAAACGATTAGGATATACATTAACGCTATTATACTTGTATATACAAAGACTTATTGAATAAATAATGAGGCAATCAACGGGACACAGAACAGTTAGAATCTGTCTGTCACCGGGGACACACCGGGAAAACAGTATGGTTAAGATTCGCAATCTCTCCCAGAGGTCATTACTTGACCTCTGTCAACGTCTAAGAAAGTAGCCTGCGATCACATGATAATTTGTCACATGACCAAAGCTAAAATATCAAAATGGCGAACAGAACATCAAGGTAGGTTGTTAGGGCTATGTGATACTGGAAAGTGCTGGTGAACAAAATGCTGTACTGTAACCCTATGGGAACGACTTGATGGTGCGTATTTTAAATAAATTGACGGCGGAGTGATATGCCAAAGTACAAACCTTTATCCTACCGCAATATAATTCTAGGCATAAGTTACTGTTAACATTCATGACGAAAATTGTTTTCTTTTGTAATTTAAGCAGTTCATATAAAGTTAATTCCGAAAGATATTAGTGCAATGAAGAAAATTTGCATTTCATTGTTTGCCAAGATTCTTGGTATCTGATGAGACGTTGACAGAGATGTATGTGTATGCAAAGAACGACAACTCTGGTTAGAGATTGTTAGATTCGATCTATGGCTGATCACCGGGGAAACACTGGGGACACCGAAGGTAAGCAACACGTGAGTAGCAAAACTATTAAATATAGGGAAAATCACGGTCGCCTGTTTGAAACCTCACAATCTCGTGATCTCGCCCTGTAAGTGACAGATCTAGAACGCCAGAACATAAGGCGATAACGATAGGCGAGAACACGAGAATGTGTGGCGAGGACACGAGAACACACAGGTATCGCAATCTCGCATCCTCGTCTTGCATTCTCGTAGTTTTGCACTGGCGTTGACAGGAAGAGACTGTGACAGAATCTCGCGAACTCGTCCTGTAAATTAAAGGACGGGTTCGCGAAAATGTGGGGCGGGAACGCGAAAATACGAGACGAAAACACGAAGAACGTGAGGCGAGAGCGTGCGAATAAGGCGGAAATTTCACACACATTTAGAGAGAGAGGGAAAGAGAGAGAAAAGAGAGATAGAGAGAGCAACGAAATATGAGAGAAAGAATGGAAATAAACAATAACACTCGAGTAACAACATCGTTAACAATTAAAAAGGGAAATTGTCGTAAAAACGATATCTATGTACCTTTTCTATCCTGGTGGAATCTTTGGAAGAGTCTCTATGGAAACAAAACATTATCACGTGTAGACAGTTTATTTATTTTCACGTGTATATGTTTACTTTTAATCACTTATATACTAAGGGTTATCACTGTCCTCTTTCAGTGAATTATTTCAGTAAACTGTGACCTTTAATTCCAAATCAGTCACCTATTCTCTAGTCGTGGTAATGCATTCCACTGGCAATCATTAGTCAATAAGCTTGATTATTAATCCCAGTTTACTTCATTAATCACTCCAGTTCTATCACATATTCACTCCAGTTCGAACACTTATTCACTTCAGTTCAGTTCGATCACTTATTCACTCCAGTTCGATCACTTATTCATTCTAGGTCGATCACTTATTCACTCCAGTTTGACCACTTGATCATTTCAGTTCGATCACTTATTCACAAGACGTGACCATGGATTCCACTTCAATCACGTGATTATGAATCCCAAAAAACGCTGCAAAAATATTTTGGAACTGTCCTACTGCAGTTTACTTAATTAGGTGTCTCAGAATGGCCTCTTATCTGTGTAATAGTGGACTGTGTCCTACTGCAGTTTACTTAATTAGGTGTCTCAGAATGGCCTCTTATCTGTGTAATAGGAGATTGTGAGAGACTTTGTGAAAAAGCATTTTGGAAGTCGATATACTCAATATATTAATTGTAGATTAAAACAAACCATGACAGTGCACTTGCGTTCTACATTTCGCTTACATCGGTGCTGAAAATATGCACTAATTATGTATAATCCCCCATAATTAACGCGTCAGCCTTGCTTTAAGAATTGACTTCAGACGTCCTATCGTTTTACAACTATGTATCAATACACAATCACGTATTATTATGACAACAGAGACATGCTAAGTGGACGCTGTTATTGATGTTGACGAGGATTTATCTCGTCCGTATCTGTAGAAAATGGTAGTACACTGAACTTTGTATACCCGATTTACGTCGAAATTTATACAGTTGTATTTACCAATCTTCAATATCATCATCAAGACATTGGGAATTTGAGAGAATTTAACTTAAATATTCAATAGATATGTGAAAAGATTCATGACTAATGTCAGAGCTGGAAATCAGATCTTTCCATATAAATCAAAAAGCATGCACGCCGTCAATATTCCCTAGCTCATACGCGAATGCATTCATCGTTTACACAAGGCATGGCGCTAGTGTTAAGACTCATCAACATTTTTATCACCTAAATGCATACATGCTACATGCTAGATGTCTATCTGTGTTTGAAAAGCGATGAAACCGGTGCTGATTTGAAAAGTTGCATTCATATACCATGTTTTGTACGATCGTAAAAAGCATTCTGGAACGTGTTCTATATATACTAAAGGAAAAAATAAAGTTTTTAATGTATCTTGTGTTTATCATGTTTATAATCAAATAACTTTACGTGTATTTAACTAAATTTCATTTCAGTATTAATTTGCTATATAAAATATAGTGGAGATATCGGTGTCGATTTGCAATCACTGATAAATTAACAATACATCATTTGAACAAACAAAACTGCATAGATACTGAACCTCAAAAAGTTGCGCTTCTCTTATTCTTACGTATATGTCAACAAAATACAACTCCAGCTAAAACGATTATACATGAATCAGTCCTCTTAAAGAATGTTTATTAATTCTACTTAAAAATCACCATATTGTCTACTAGGTAGCTTCATATATATCTATATACCATCCGTTGTTTTCAAAGGTTAACTCGTACTGACTGATGTTGATATTACTCAGTACATTAAGTATATCCTTATCAAAATAGGTATATATATATTCAAACATGCTTTTCTATGTTCAAACTTCCATACATTTACAAGAAATAAACATTAGTAAGACTCCAACCCCACCCCACCTCACCCAACCCTACCCCACAACCCCAACCTCCCACAATTAAAAAAACACCATATAGTTAATTACAAAAGCGGCGCATAATGCAGTGACGCGCTAACAACACAAATATGATATAAAATAAAGATATAACACTTCCATTTAATCATATTTTGTCACATAATTTGACAGTCCTCAATATAAACACTTTACGATTTTATAGAAGATCAAGCTATTAAAGTAAATGAATGAAAACTGATTTACAAAATAGTGCGTGCCACACGATCCGTCAGAACGAGTCAAGCATCACTAGTACACTATTCAACTCGATTCCAGCTTGTTAAACAATCCACGCAGTCGTCAGCATATCCACTGTATGACTAAATCAATCAGAAACAATTAAAAGCATTGTCATAGTGTCTCGTTATAAAATGTCAATGCGTTTGACAATAAAGAAATAAATATCAGCGCTGCTGTTATTAAGGTTAGGAAAAGCCACGAGAACTATAATATTGTGTATAGGCCTTTTGGGCGATATGAATGCGTCTGGTGTAATTTAGCTATGTAAGAGTAGCTTTTGGCATTTTAGGCGTTTAGCTACAACTTAAGATTGATTATGCATAAGGAAAATGGAAATGTCAGCGGTATGTAAACATCCTATTTCCTATAGAAATCGGGTGAGCAAAACCTGGTTGTAACATTGGCACATTTCCAAGTCAAAATTATGCAAAAAAAACACATAAAAAAACACAACAACAACATGATAATATTATGCTTGTGTTGTGTAGAAAAAATGCCACAACAAGATCGAGGATGTGTTCCATACTGTTTACAGGGCAGTTACCCTACCATCACTTGTTATTTACAAGGAAGCCTACAGCATCCTGAAATTCCTGCTTTCTAACCTGTAGGTCCTGGTAGTTGATCTCCTCTGTTTTTATCATTGCATTACATTTGGACAATGTGCTTTTTTTCAATTAGTTGATGATTTCAAATAGTACGATTTACATGACAAAATAGTGTACACTGTATTTTTCTACACAATGGTGTCCTCACATGCCTTTTGTCATTGCATTAGATTTAAATGGTGTGCTTTTTCTATTATTTGATGATTTCAAACAGTATGATATTCATTAAAAAATAGTGACAACGGTATTTTACTTCACAATGTTGTCTTCACTTATAGATGAAATACAATCGTATATCCAGCCAAACCATTTTCTTTTCTGATGCATATGTCCTGTCTGTTGCATGCCAGTGCAATTCGTCATCATGTGAAATTCACGTGTTTCACGTGAAGTTTGCAAAATATTCCTGTAGAATTCACGTGTACCTCCCATCATTTTACAAGCGTTAGGCCTTTATCAATTACAATGTTTTTTGCATTAATTACTCCGTGTTTCATATCTTCAGGCAAACAATAGCGTGTCTTATTATCACAATATTGGAAATTTAAGCTGGTATAATATGAGAATAAACAAATGACATAAAGGACTATGTGTTCTTACTGTTGTATAATACACCGGATTGTAAACCATAATTAACGGTCAATATAACCT
Organism: Cyrtodaria siliqua; assembly: GCA_037043455.1. Taxonomy (NCBI): domain Eukaryota; kingdom Metazoa; phylum Mollusca; class Bivalvia; order Adapedonta; family Hiatellidae; genus Cyrtodaria; species Cyrtodaria siliqua. The sequence goes on along the minus strand of JAWPHD010005313.1, from coordinate 85,262 downwards.
TCCGTTTTGAACTTTTGAATTTTTAAAGGGGATAGAAAGAGCATATTAATGGGAGTACATGAGGCTTTGTGGCATAATTTGTTCGAAAACATAAACAAGTATGAAATTACCAATTTAAATCGTGAAATTCTTCATAAATATAGATGGAACAATAACAGTTTTCTATAATAGAGCGCAGTAATTGAAAGTCATAATTAACCAGTCTTAAAAGTCCGTAGAGAAATCCCCCAAGTTATAAATAGCTGTCACGCAGAGCAAATCGGCGATATCTACACATGACGTTCGTTTTGCAATAAATTGCGATTTATTACGAATTATGTTACCGCCAAGTTTAAAATAGCTATCCCTGGCGCGTCATATAGTTAGGAAATATCTTCTTCGAGTGATTTATTTTATATGTTCAGCGTAATTTCTTTGGTGTTATATGGCTCATTTAGGTTATTTCTATGAATTAAATACATAAATAATGCATTTGAACACTCCTAAAAAGTATACCAATCCTGATATACTTCCTGTAAAACACTTTAAACTAAGTTATATATAAAACAAATAAATACAAGTAGATATAAATCTCAAACAGGTAAAGTAGCATTCAAGGACGACAGTCAAACACAAACACACAGAGAAACAAAGAACAACTGCAAAGATGAATAAAAGGCAAAGTGAGATCACAAACACAAACGCGTTGACAATAGGGCTACCGTCTTGGAACGGTCAGAATCAGGTGCTAGTAAAATATTGCTTAAGTACTGCACCACCAAACCTCACTCTTACCCTATTGTCATCCCAATAAACGGGACAGTGTAAAGATATGCCCGCCAGCTTATAATCTCTAACAAACAAGACAGCATTAATAGTCAATTTAAGTAAAACACAGAAATGATCAAGTATATATAAAATGAACTAGGGGTACAAATGGCCCTGAGTCGCTCACCTGAGAATTTGTGCACGAGGAAAAGGTGGTTAGTAAGTGCAATTGATTATTATATTGAATACTGTGTACGGCATAAGGCCAAGTTGCAAAACTTGGTACTGCGTATTTACAGAGAATGTTTTAATGGAAATGGACGGATAGGAAACCCCGGGGCGATTCCATTTTATACTCTAGGAACTTCATGTGTACAGCTTTTATAGTATAAGAGTTGGCAATCCTATATAAATAAAAATAGTCGAAATCTATTCAGTGGTTCATAAGAAGAAGATTTTTTAAGGTTCTGACCATGAATGGTAATGGCGGCATTCTTGGATAATGCATTGATCTAATTTGTATAACTCTGAAAGACATTGACCTCAGAATCATCCGCGTGAAATTTGGTCAAAATTGGCCGTACAGTTTCTGAGATGTTGTTTACCCTTCCCCCCTCACCCTTCAACGGCGGCCATCTTGAATGTGGCATATCCCTAATTTTAACAAATTTGAAAGACATTGACCTAAGAATCATCAAAAGTGACCAAACAGTTTTGGAGAATAACATTTTTAAAAGATTTTCATATAATATTATATAATTCTATGTGACCCCCGGGGCGGTGCAAGATTTAAACAAACTTGGAAGAGGACCCTAGGATCTTCATGTGTACAACTTTTGTAGTCTAGGAGTTGGCGATCATTTATAAACAAAAAAAGTCAAAATGTGTTCGGCGGTTCTTGAGAAGATTTATTTTAAAGTTTTAACCATATATGGTAATGGCAGCCGTGTTGGATGTTGCAATGCACTAATTTGTATGACTTTGAAAGACATTGATTTCAGTATCGTCCGTGAGAAATTTGATCAAAAATGGCCTAGCAGTTTCTGAGATGTATTTACCCCCAACACCACCACCACCTCCACGCACCCACATCCACACCCTCCAGTCCCACTCCACCCCAACATAGGCCATCTTGGAAATGACGTTGCACTAATTTTAACAAATTTGAAAATCATTGACCTAAGGATCATCCATGTGAAGTTTGGTCAAAACTGACCTAGCGTTTTTTTTAGAATAAGATTTTTTATAGATTTTCCTATACTATTCTATGTAAAACTGTGACCACGGGAAGGGGCAAGATTTGAGACCAAGGGTCACCATTTGAACAAACTTGATAGAGGACCATAAGTTAATGCTACATACACTTTTGACCCCAGTAACTTCGGTTGTACACATTTTGTAGTATAGGAGTTAGCGATCATTTATCAATAAAAACAGTCAACATCTGCATCTGTTCAGCGGTTCCTGAGAATATTTGTTAAGGTTTTGACCATATATGGTCATGGCGGCCATCTTGGATGTCGCATTAACCTAATTTGTACAACTTTGGAAGGCATTGACATCAGTATCATCCACGTGAACTTGCTGTGGACCCTATGATGACGCCTACCTAAAGCCCTTTGGGACGGTGGCGTTAAATGTTTGTCTATGATCTTTCTTGTCGTGCCCTTAATGGTTTATTTACTTGTTGCTCTGGCTTCTGCCAAGTCATAAAGTACCTTCATTGTGGCTTTCTAGGCTATTGTTTTTTGTATTATATTTACACGAGCATGTGTGTGTTTTACTTATATTGCCTATTGATGCTGCCTTGTTGGTTAGAGATTAGATCATGTCGGAGATTTCTTTATTTTCAATGTCCTGTTTTAATTGGATGACAGTAGGGTAAGTGGGAGGTTTGGTGCACCCTAGAACCGGTTTAAACCCCCAGTGGCCTACTTTGCCAATGACCGTTCCAAGACGGTAGCCCTATTGGCAACCCCCTTTTGTGTCTGTGATGTCGTTTGCCTTTATTTTTATTTGTTTCTGTGTTTTGTGGTTGACTGTCCTCCTTGAATGCTACTTTCCCTGTCCGATCTTTTTATATTTCTAGGTCTATATTGGTCAAGCGGTTTCTGAGGAGATGTCGTTTACAAATGCCCTATACGAGGGCTGTTCAAATAATACGTGGACTTTTTTGATATCGCGCTCATTTATTTATTGACGTAAACCTTTAAGATTCATATTGTAATCCAACTCATATGAAATCAAATGATTTAAACAAAAACTCGATACCATGTCTAGTTACATTCCAATGAATGATATGATAGGGCGAGAAACCAATCTACGGAGCAGTCCAAAAAATGACGTCTATTAGAATTTTAAAATCTTACATATTTTCTTCAAAATATATATGTTAATAAATTAAGAATACCGATATATTTTCAATTAAAATGTCTTATGGAATGACTATTCTATTTGTTTTCTAAATATATTGAATATTTATGCTAATCTCGATCGAATTCGTATGATCTCTTTTCGAAGCTGTGATATACTTATAAAACATGGTTATTCAACAATGCTGTAACATATGTATTTAATGCAAAACTTAAATAATGCAATAATCTAATTAAATAACAATTACGTCTGTTATTTCTAGCATTTTTCATCATTTATAACGTTAGGTTGTTTTCGGTTTTCACGGCGAAGCCATAGCATACAAATGACGTGCTCCGAGGCGGCCACAGTTTGGTTATAAAAACTCGTATTTCTTAAAATCCTTTTCAAATAATTGTATAATATTTACTGATATGAAAGTGAAAATGTAAACCTTTATTGCTATATAATTTAATTTACTTGATTCATACAAGTGTAATAACTATTAAACATTTCCACGTAATATTTGAACGGCCCTCGTATGTCTATGTAAAACATGTAAAATCTCCATACACAAATTTTGGAACACCGTGGCATAACCATTTTTGACACTAGGAACTTCATTTGTAAACGTTTTGTAGGCTAGGAGTTGGCACTCATTTATAAATAAAAACTGTCAAAATCTGTTCAGCGGTTCTTGAGAAGAAGATTGTATAAGGTGTTGAACAAATATGGTAATGGCGGCCATCTTGGAAGTCCCATTGACCTAATATGTATAACTTTGGAAGGCATTGACAACAGTATTGCCCTCGTGAGGATTGGTCAAAATTAGTTAAGCGGTTTCTGAGGAGATGTCGTTTACAAATGGCCTATATAAGTCTATGTAAAACATGTAAAATCTCCATAGTAACAAACTTTGGAGCCGCGGAGCACAGCCATTTTTGACCCTAGGAACTTCGTTGGTACAACCTTTGTAGTCCAGGAATTGGCGATTATAAACAAAAAATTCTACAATCTGTTCAGCGGTTCTTGAGAAATGATGTTTTTAAAGTTTTGAACACATATGGTAATGGCGGTCATCTTGGATGTCGCATTGACCTAATTTGTAAATTTTTGGAATGATTTGACCTCAGTATTATCCATGTGAAATTTAGTCAAAATTGTCCACGGGGAAGTTGTTTAAGCAATAGCTAACGGACGGACGAGTGGACAAAAAGAGTCAAAATAGCTCACTTGAGCCTTTGGCTCAGGTGAGCTAAAAAGCCAAGAAAGCCACAAAGTAAGTATTCAATGACTTGGCTAAAGTCAGATCAACAAGAGAACAAACCGTTAAGGGTACGACAAAACAAGATTAAAGACAAACATCAAACGCTACCGTCCTATAAAGATTTAGATAGACGTCATCATAGGGTCCACAATCTGTCCGGTCATCGCACACTCAAAGAGGAGGAAAGCATAGTGACGAACTGTGAATGGGTCAACCATTAAACATGAATTGGGTTGCAAAATGATAGGGTCAAAACTTCCTTTGATAAAATCTTTATTAAGTTATTAATAACGATTGTATGAAAGTGATTATGACCAAGGATCTTACGAAATTTGTAAATCACATCACCATAGAAGTCAGATTGTGATAGTCCTTGTCGCAGAAGACGTATGTTTTGTGTCTAATGCGTGTTATTTTATATTTTATAGTAAGTAGCATGTCTACTTCACATGTGAAATAGCGTACGTGCTAAATACATCGTGATTAAAATGCCTTTGCTATAACCTTTTTTATTCTCCCATAAGAAGACCATTCTCTAATCATTACTTATCATGCTTTTGACAGTGTTATATAGAATAACGTTTATTTTCCGTCACGGGGCATCTCTGGCATAGAAACTGCAATGTAAACATAAACATAAAAACATAAATGAAAACAAAACAGAAGCTGGATTTAAATTATATTAAATATAATTTTAACAACCTGATATTAATAACAAAATAAAACATTTGATAATATAGCAAAACTTAAAATTATCAAAATGCCATGAAAAATAAAGAAGATATGACCTGCTGAAAATTTGCTCAGAAACACAAATGGAGGCGGCCAATTTGGAAAGATGACGTTATCGCGCCTTTTTACCATATATGGCTTATTGTCATTAATTTGACAAAATGTCTTTTAAAGCAAAGAAAATCAATGAAAATGTAATTTTACATTTGTATATTTATTTTTGATCAATTTGCAGTGATTTTCTTTGCTTTGAAATATATTTTGTCAATATGCCATATATGACGTCATCCTTGCAAGATGGCCGCCTCCATTTATGTACTTCGCAAACTTATGTTCACCGAGCAACTTCTTATGGGGTCTATGTGTCTCAACTTGTTCGTTTTTCTAGAGCTTGCACTCTTTAATATTCGTAATCTTTCTATAACTAAAAAGCTACTCCATCAGGGTTACCGTTACCATAAACTTCGTAAAATCTTTGCAAAATTGCATTATTGTAACCCTGATCTTCTTTCCAAATATAAAAGTAATTTAAGAACTCTTCTGCGATAAGGATAATCACAACCTGACTTCTATGGTGACGTGATTTACAAACTTTATTTACAATGTCCCGTTTTATTGGGTTGACAATAGGGTACGTGTGAGGTTTGGTGCACCCTAGAAGCTGGTTTAAACCCCCCATCGACCTTTTTTGCCAATGACCGTTCCAAGGCGGTAGCCCTATTGTCAACCTTTTGTGTTTGTGATGTCTTATTTGGCCTTTTATTCATCTTTAAATTTGTTCTTTGTTTCTGTGTGTGTATGTGGTTGACTGTCGTCCGTGAACGCTGCTTTTCTGTTGGATTTTTATATCTATATTTACATATATTATTGGTGCAATATAGTCACCAGTTAATAATATGCAGAAACTATTTTCTTTATACAATCCTTATAATTAATATTAATTATTGAACAAATGCAAGCTATGTGAAAAACTAACGCGAGTTTTTAAAAAATCAAGATTGCCATGTGTTCCTTTAATATCAATCGTATCGCCGATGTTCGAAGTTATACAGGATGGTTCACTAAGATTATAGATGCGGATATCTGTTCGGCGTACAATTCGAAAATGTTTCACTGCAGTTACCTTTTTTTTTCAAAATTTTCATTATAAAGTCGATTGTGTAAACTCCTTCCTATACTCATTATAGTTGTCCATGGAAATGTATACATGGTGACTTTGATGCCAAGAGGTGCATATCGACTCGTCGTAAAATTCGAAAATGTACCACCGGAGTTATGGTCTTTTTCCTTCATTTTGTTCCCTCATTATGTTTTACTCCTCATACAGTTTCCATCCGATTGATATGAGACCTCGTACTGAGCACGGAAATGAATCAGATATCACATATTTTGGACCATTCCGGTCCGATAATACATGAGATATATCTCGTTTTGCTCCTACATACAGTGAATGCAATTTTCTGCAGCTGACTCTTATAGTTTCCATCTAGTTGAAATGAATATATATATAAGCTGATTGTCTCTTTACGAGCATATAACAAGGAAACAAATTCCCAAAAGTTTTAAGATAAATCTGTATAATGAGCAGTCTTTAGTTTAAACCATATTTTATTCTCCAATATAACTATAATGGTTATACAAAATAGTGTTTAATCAATTTAAAACAATTTGAAACGTGGATTCGGAAAATTAGCTTAAAGTTTATGTCAGTAATACATAATGTCAATAAGAAACATCGATAACAGAAATATGTACCGTCATGAACCAATAATCCTCTGGACTTAAGTCTGAAGTGTATCAAGTTCTGGAGAATAATAACAATGGGTAGATGGGGATATTATAACAATGGGTAGATGGGGATATAATAACAATGGGTAGATGGGGATATAATAACAATGGGTCGACGGGGATATAATAACAATGGGTAGATGGGGATATAATAACAATGGGTCGACGGGGATATAATAACAATGGGTAGATGGGGATATATATGGGATATAATAACAATGGGTAGATGGGGATATAATAACAATGGGTAGATTGGGATATATATGGGATATAATAACAATGGGTAGATGGGGATATAATAACAATGGGTAGATGGGGATATATATGGGATATAATAACAATGGGTAGATGGGGATATAATAACAATGGGTAGATGGGGATATAATAACAATATGTAGATGGGGATATATATGGGATATAATAACAATGGGTAGAAGGGGATATAATAACAATGGGTCGACGGGGATATAATAACAATGGGTAGATGGGGATATATATGGGATATAATAACAATGGGTAGATGGGGATATAATAACAATGGGTAGATTGGGATATATATGGGATATAATAACAATGGGTAGATGGGGATATAATAACAATGGGTAGATGGGGATATATATGGGATATAATAACAATGGGTAGATGGGGATATAATAACAATGGGTAGATGGGGATATAATAACAATATGTAGATGGGGATATATATGGGATATAATAACAATGGGTAGAAGGGGATATAATAACAATGGGTAGATGGGGATATATAATAACAACGGGTAGATGGGGATATAATAACAACGGGTATATGGGCATATAATAACAACGGGTAGATGGGCATATAATAACAACGGGTAGATGGGGATATAATAATAACGGGTAGATGGGGATATAATAGCAATGGGTAGATGGGGATATAATAGAAATGGGTAGATTGGGATATAATAACAATGAGTAGATAGTTGATTTAATAACAATACGTAGATGGGGATATAATACCAATGGGTATATGGGGATATAAAGCAGTACACCTATTTAATGGCATGTTACTTGTTAAAGGAACACATTGCAATCGTGTGTGTGACCGTGCGTGCGTGCGTGTGTGCGTGTGTCCCTCCGCATTTAAACCAGTAGGCGGAGGAACTATAAACATTAGGAACACACGCACGCACGCACGCACACACTCACACACAATCACTGCTTGATAACAATTTCAAGATTGCCACGTGTCCCTTTAACATATAACATGCCATTAAATAGCTGCATTGCTTTATATCACCATCTACCAATTGTTATTTAAGCATTAAAAGTAGCGTCGCAATTGATTAATCCAAGTTTGAACAAGTTTATTATGAAAAATTAAGTCTGCTTCAACAATATTAAATAAAATGTTGAGTTTTCATTTTTTCGCATTAGTCTACAGTAAGTTCAAATGTATTGATGTCAACAGCTAATAATATGCAAAAACAAGTTGCTTTATACTATTCTTATGATTAATACTAATGATTGAACAAATGCAAGTTATGTAGCAAAACTAACGGGACACCGTGAGTTATGTAGCAAAACTAACGGGACACCGTGAGTTTATTTTTTTTAAAATCCAGATTTCCGTGTCGCCGTTTAACGCCTGAGTTATTGATTCCTGAGTTATTGGTGCCTGAGTTATTGATGCATGAGTTATTGATGCCTTAATTATTGATGCCTGAGTTATTGATACCTGAGTTATTGATGCCTGAGTTATTGATTCCTAAGTTATTGGTGCCTGAGTTATTGATGCCTGAGTTATTGATTCCTAAGTTATTGGTGCCTGAGTTATTGATGCCTGAGTTATTGATACCTGAGTTATTGATGCCTGAGTTATTGATACCTGAGTTATTGATGCTTGAGTTATTGGTGTATTTCATCTAATTAACTGCTAACATGATACACCACTGCAATTCCTCTATCACTGGTAGTAGAATTGTTCGAAATGAACAACTGTTGATTTTCCACTATATTATGGATTATAACAATTTCTTCCTCTGCAGACTTTACAGATATGCTGGAACTCCACGTACACTCTCATTCTCCGAAGTTTAGATTGACTGGAGAATCTGTGTTAATGGTTATAGAGACATTGTTCTGTCGGTACAACTATTACATATGGATATGTGTATTTTGTCAGGCAACTTAGAGAGTTTGACAATTCAATAAATGTAACCGACTATTTGTTATGCTTTATTACGTCGGTTTCAATTTAAATGCATGGCAGTGTCTATTGATGGAACATTAGATGCTACATACTACTGATAAGTGTCAATAGACCACATGTAGACCTGCAACAATCTGGTGTAATCATCCACACAAGTCTGATCTGCTACAATCTGTAATCTGGAGTAAGCTTGCACACAAGGCCGACCACATGCAAACCTGGGACAATCTGGTGTATGTAATCATACACACAAGTCCGACCGGCGACAATCTGAAGTCTTGTGTAAGCTTAAGCACAAGCCCTACCACATGCAGACCTGCGACAGTGTGATGTAAATAGACACATAAGTCCAACCTGCGACAATTTGTAATCTGTACACACACGACCGAACACATGCAGACCTGCGACAGCCTGGTGTACTCATACACACAAGTCTGACAAGATGCAGACATGCGACAGTCTGGTGTAAGCAGACACACAATTCTGATCACATGCAGACCTGCGACAATCTGCAATCTGATGTAAGTATATACACACACGACCGACCACATGCAGACCTGTGACAATCTGATGTATTCATATACACAAGCCTGACCACATGCAAACCTGCGACTGCCTGGTGTACTGATATACATACAAGCCCGACCACATGTAGACCTTCGACCTTCGACAATCTGGTATGTACATACACAAACCCGACCACATGTATACTTGCGACAATATGGCATATACATACACAATACAGACCACATGTAGACCGGCGACAATCTGGTTTATACATACACACAAGTCAGACCACATGTAGACCTGCGAAAATCTGGTATATGCATACTCAAGTCCGACCACATGCAGACCCGCGACAATCTGGTATATACATACACACAGGTCAGACCACATGTATACCTGCCACAATCTGGTATATATGCATACACACACGTCCAACCACATGTAGACCAGCGACAATCTGGTATATGCATACACAAGACCGACCACATGTAGACCCACGACAATCTGGTGTATACATACACAAGTCCGACCAAATATAGATCTGCGACGATCTGGTATATACATACACACACATCAGACTACATATAGACCTGCGAAAAATTGGTAGATACATACACAAACGTCCGTGCACATATACACAAAGCTGGGCACACGGGACAGCAGCTTTCCGATATTGAATGATGGAAGCCATTCGTGTCTGTCAAGTCTTTCACAAAGTTCAAACATGGCTCTTGGGAATGCAGTCACTTGATGCGTGCATATCATCTTATAATTGGATTTTTATGGACAGACATAATGTAGTTATTAATAGTTGAACGCCTTTATTCTGTATTATTATGACTGAGTGTAAATCGAAATGACATTAAAATAGTTATTATTGTTGATCCTTTGAAAATATCTGAAAGGAAGCTGAGATAACTGCTTATTGGTTAAATACCGTGGTTTGTAATGGGTTAAATACCGCGGTTTGTAATGGGTTAAATACCGCGGTTTGTAACGGGTTAAATACCGCGGTTTGTAACTGGGTAAATACCGCGGTTTGTAACGGGTTAAACTCAGCGGTTGTAATGGGTTAAATACAGTGGTTTGTAATGGGTTAACTACCGCGGTTTATAATGGGTTAAATACCGTTGTTTGTAATGGGTTAAATACCGCGGTTTGTAATGGGTTAAATACCGCGGTTTGTAATGGTTTAAATACCGTGGTGTGTAATGGGTTACATACCGCGGTTAGTAACGCTTTGGAGCGACATGTACGGTATTAAATTGTTTACCACTCAAATTCTTTCTTGCGCTCAGGCTTCATACAAATATAGCAACACGAGATATAAACATATACTATACAATGATTTAGACGTTATGGCAGCATATCATTTCAAATTTCAGTAGTTGAGAGAGAGTATTGAAAGAACACTTTAGAGATAGGAAGACGTTGAGGAATTTTCTGGAAGACAGCGGAACGTTTTTAATTTTAAGTTCAATATATAAGGAAACAGTGCAAATAATGCACTGCCTGCGTGCATGCTTATACACGTATACAAATTGTCAACTTATTACATGCATTTGCATCAAGGTTGTTTAAACAGAAACTAGTACCTATTTTATCATACTAGTTTTGCAAATACAAATTTGCCACCGCATACAGTCGCATCCACATGTTGTATCCGGTGGTCCCGTTTAATTGGAGTATTACAGACTACGTTGAATACAATACATATAATTAAGTAATAGATAGTGTATGTATTTAGTGTACACCAGTTATTCTGACAAGTGCTATATTCAATTAAATGGTTTAAAACTGTGCAAATACGAATGAAATGTTAGCGACCATGCTACAAATTCGTCTTACTAGTCATTAGTTTTCGTGTTGTTTACTAACACATATTTTCCCCAAGTAATATATTGAGTATGGTCTGATCGAGTGGGTTGATTGAAACATAGAGATGGTCGTAAAGAGTATCCCATCGAGGTGTTTCAATCAACCAACTCGATCAGACCATACTCTATTTGTTTTGTAGCATGTTCATTTCATCTGTCTACCATAGTCCAAATACTGGCATTCTGACAGTTGTTATTTTCAATTAAATGGATTATAACTGTGCAAATACAAAGGAAATGTCAGCGACCGTGCTACAACATTACTATCATTTACACCTTGTTCACCAACACGTGTAGCATGACCGCTGATATTTTCTTTCTATGTGTACAGTTGTAGATCTCTGCATAACTTTATAAAAAACAAAATTATTACGAAGTCTGATCATTAACAATACGATTAAAAACTATTATCTGTGTTGTATTAAAACGTTTCCCGAATAAATTTCCCAACGTTAAAACTTATTTTCGAGAAACCGTTGATATAATCATATAATTTTAAAATAAAACCAGGAATGGCTCATTTGGGATTTGGGTTTTAAGTAAAATTAAGAATACCGTGATCACCATGTCCATACGTTACCCGTTGAAGTGTTGGAAGTAACAATATTGTAACAATAAGTAACAAACGAGTGTCATTTTTTCAAATATTCGAGGACATTATGAGGATTTCTACCCAAACAAAATGAAGTACGCCGAAAAATGCTAAAGTTAACCGGTCAAATGCATTAAATCGCGTTGTACATTATTGTTTTGTAACGACATTGATGTGGTGGAGGTTCTCTAAAACGAAATAACGCCCCAGGGCAGGTAGCATTTTAAGGAAACGTTTTTTTCTACTTCTTTCAAGCACACAATACGATTTTATTATCCACATGTTTCGGCACTTATTAGCTTTATAACGATTAAAAAAAGAGTATGATAATGGACCTTTGGAAACGGCGGAGCACGACACATACGAAATATTGCAGTCCCTTTAACAAAATAGAATAAAATGAGTATGACTACACCTTGTTTGCAGTATGTATGTAATTGTTATCAATATGTAAAAAAAGATGTGTGTGCTCTGTTTGTATATGTAATGGATACTTTAGAAAAATAAAAAAAAAATAAAAAAAATATTGCAGTCTCGGTTTGATTGAGACTATTCATGAGCGGTAGTGAATTTATGCCAGCTACCGCTCATGCCCTCTAGCCCCGGGTTTAGCAGAATTCAATATTCATAAAATCAATAGTACACAATTTTAACCATCCCGAAGATGGCATGCATACGGCTGTGGACATGGAGTTATTTGCTTCCCCATGTCGTACGGCGTATGGTCCCAGTATCTAATAAAATTAAATGCCCCGAAGAGCAAAATATTATGAAGCCTGCGTATCACAAGTAACAGCCAAAAGACTAAGTTGGTTATATAGGAAATGCTGGGGTCCTTGTTTACGTTCTTACAAATGTAGATTGAACTGTCATAAGACATAAGATTACATATCATACTGAGTGGCATTGAGACAATTTTACATTCCAGACTGAGTGGCATTGAGACAAGATTACATTCCATACTGAGTGGCAATGAGACAAGATTACATTCCAGACTGAGTGGCATTGAGACAAGATTACATTCCAGACTGAGTGGCATTGAGACAAGATTACATTCCTTACTGAGTGGCACTGAGACAAGATTATATTCCATACTGAGTGGCATTGAGACAAGATTACATTCCAGACTGAGTGGCATTGAGACAAGGTTACATTCCATACTGAGTGGCATTGAGACAAGATTACATTCCATTCTGAGTGGCATTGAGACAAGATTACATTCCATACTGAGTGGCATTGAGACAAGGTTACATTCCATACTTAGTGGCATTGAGAAAATATTACATTCCATTCTGAGTGGCACTGAGACAGGATTTTCACACATTGAGTCACAGTTGGAGAACCAAATTAAAACCTGGCAAAGTATAGGGAGCCCACTGCGAAATCAAAATTTGAGAAATTTTAGAAAAACAAGTAGATGACCTAAATGGCATGAAAAACACAATGATGAGGTAAAAGCTGAAACATCAACTAGAGATAGACACAGAATTGGACAAAATGAAAACTGAGAATCCTTAGCTAAAATGAAAACAGATGAAACAAGAGGAAACAATTATAGATATCCAGTGTTAAAGTATGTCAGATGTAATGGATACTTTAGAAAAATAAAAAAAAAATAAAAAAAATATTGCAGTCTCGGTTTGATTGAGACTATTCATGAGCGGTAGTGAATTTATGCCAGCTACCGCTCATGCCCTCTAGCCCCGGGTTTAGCAGAATTCAATATTCATAAAATCAATAGTACACAATTTTAACCATCCCGAAGATGGCATGCATACGGCTGTGGACATGGAGTTATTTGCTTCCCCATGTCGTACGGCGTATGGTCCCAGTATCTAATAAAATTAAATGCCCCGAAGAGCAAAATATTATGAAGCCTGCGTATCACAAGTAACAGCCAAAAGACTAAGTTGGTTATATAGGAAATGCTGGGGTCCTTGTTTACGTTCTTACAAATGTAGATTGAACTGTCATAAGACATAAGATTACATATCATACTGAGTGGCATTGAGACAATTTTACATTCCAGACTGAGTGGCATTGAGACAAGATTACATTCCATACTGAGTGGCAATGAGACAAGATTACATTCCAGACTGAGTGGCATTGAGACAAGATTACATTCCAGACTGAGTGGCATTGAGACAAGATTACATTCCTTACTGAGTGGCACTGAGACAAGATTATATTCCATACTGAGTGGCATTGAGACAAGATTACATTCCAGACTGAGTGGCATTGAGACAAGGTTACATTCCATACTGAGTGGCATTGAGACAAGATTACATTCCATTCTGAGTGGCATTGAGACAAGATTACATTCCATACTGAGTGGCATTGAGACAAGGTTACATTCCATACTTAGTGGCATTGAGAAAATATTACATTCCATTCTGAGTGGCACTGAGACAGGATTTTCACACATTGAGTCACAGTTGGAGAACCAAATTAAAACCTGGCAAAGTATAGGGAGCCCACTGCGAAATCAAAATTTGAGAAATTTTAGAAAAACAAGTAGATGACCTAAATGGCATGAAAAACTTTATGATGAGGTAAAAGCTGAAACATCAACTAGAGATAGACACAGAATTGGACAAAATGAAAACTGAGAATCCTTAGCTAAAATGAAAACAGATGAAACAAGAGGAAACAATTATAGATATCCAGTGTTAAAGTATGTCAGATAGTTTAATATTTTTTGGAATTGAAGAAGTAAATCGGCAGGGGCATCAGCATGAAAACAAAGAAGAAACATTGAGTGAATTCTTAAAATCATAAATGAAGATAGATCAAATTATACCATTACACAGGGCACACAGATTAGACAGACGGAGAAGAGAACAAATTAAGGCCAATTATTGCAAAAATTGTAAACTTCAATGATAGGGAAATGGTCAGCAGCAGAAGCATTAAAGACAGGAATTTTAGAATCAGAGAACAATTCCAAAGATAATACAAGAACGCAGGAAACGCAGAAAACCACTTTACCGAGAACTGAAAAATGCTAAAGGGGAAGGCTTAAATGCTAAACGTGTGAAAGATAAATTATATATTGAAAATCAAAGATTTATACCAGAAGCAAAGAGCAATCCCAGACAACCGGATAATGGGAACAGAACACTAAGCAGACATAATAACATATTTGCCAATACACAGGGCAGAGTATTCCACCAGAGGAATGGTTACAGAAACCAAAATAACAGCATGAATACACAGATGTATACCCCTACCTGTATTTCATATATGTTACAAGGACTTGCAAGATCACCTCTAGATGCAGACATCGTGCCAAAGAAACGCAGAGATAATTCTCAGTCCGACTACACAAGTGATAGTGACATGGACATAATAACTACAATAATAATAATAAATACTGATAAAGGTGATCCTTTGTGAGCAACAAACATAATTAAGAGAAGAGAGCAACAGACTCGGTTGTATTAAGTCTGTTCATGAGAAGTAATGAAAGAAGCAACACCTCTCACGCCCCCTAGTACCGGCTTAAGCTAAAACATACTTAAAATCATACTGAAACAATACAACTCGAGGAACAGGACAGTGACGAAAATGTTTATGAACTAACAGATCAGTTACAGGAAATGAGTAAAGTGTGTAATATCACTGAAAATACTGCTTAGGGATGCAAAGAGGACACTTCCTGTTTTTATCAGACAAATCAAGTTTTGGAAAACGTCAAACTGCCAATGATAAAAAACATGAATTAAAGATATGCTGTATAAATGTATTTGGTTTGAAAATTCGTCTAAATGTTCCAGAATTTGTATCATTTATATATGACTACGACATCATTTGCATTCAAGCAACGAGACTAGACGATTTAGATAGTGTCTATATAAATGGTTAGCAAGTGATTATGCATAACAGAACAGAACACTCCAGACATAAGCCAGGTGGTATTGCTATTATTGTTAAAAATGAAATTGCCCCATATATAAATGTTTTAAAAACTTGTATATTGGTTTAGAGTATCGTATAAGAGTCAAAATAATAATTTACTATGTCATATAGTATACATACCCCTATCCAAACAAAATATGCCAGTTTTGACCCATATCTAGAACTTGAAACGGAGATAGACAAATTTGAAAATGAATCATTTATTTATTATTGCTTGGTGACAGAACTGGAAAAACGTGTGATCATGTTCAATGAGATGAGTTTATATCTAATATAAGATAAGATAAGATAAGATAAGATAAGAATATTTTATTATAGTGACATTGTATTTTGTACAAACATATTATCAAATTAAATTTATATTACAACACCCGCCCGCATTGGGCCTACAAGTCACTTTAAATGGAATATCATAATAAATACTACATAAACATAACTACGCTCATTTATACATACCAACACACACACACACGCACACACAATGGCAATAGAAACACTACATGATTACAATAAATTTGTGTACGTATACAACACAGAATATTTACATTGTGTAATATATGTGTTCAGTTGTAAAGATACAATTTTCTGCGTAACATAGCACATGCAATGTATTTTGCAATATACGCATAATGATTGTTAAGCACGTATGTGAGTCTGATAAAGAGTGAAAATCACTCCGTGTCTCATAAGCCTTACTTCAAAAAAAATGTTGCCTAAGATATTCATATTTCGAATATTTTAACATTTAACAAAAAATGTATTTCATCTTCTATATCATTTTGAGAACATGTTTTACATTTCCTATCATTTACATTAAGACCAACATATATCCAAGTCTCTACTCTTAGAGTTAAGATTCCACAGACTCAATAAAACCGAGTCTGCTGCTTTATTCTCTTAACTGTGTTTGTTGCTCCCAAAGTATCACCTTTATCAGTACTTATTTATATTCGTGTTTAAACTGAATATAAGTTCGTAATTTTGGGATAGTTTGTATTTTTACAGTCCAGTCTATGCTAAATTTTCTTAACAAACACATCTCGATTTCTTTTACAACAACGGACGTCTTGGAATGCCAATGATGTGGTAGGTTCATTTGCTCTAAGATATTCTTGATTTCTGAACACCACGTGTTACCATTACAGTTGAAATCATATTCAAATATGACTTTTGTAAGTCTAGCATTATTCATATTTACAAGAAGATTCCACAATCTTACATGCCTATGCGTAGAGATTACCCAACCCATATCGCCAGTAAACGCTAAAATTAGATAAAATCAATGCACACCCAAAAAATATCGAATAGCTCGATTTGGAATCATGTCAATTTTATTGAAACTTTTGAAACCCCTTACAGAGGAACAATAATCCAGAACGGGTACCACACATGAGTAATACAGAGGAACAATAATCCAGAACGGGTACCACACATGAGTAATACACAGGAACAATAATCCAGAACGGGTACCACACATGAGTAATACAGAGGAACAATAATCCAGAACGGGTACCACACATGAGTAATACAGAGGTACAATAACCCAGAACGGGTACCACACATGAGTAATACAGAGGAACAATAACCCAGAACGGGTACCACACATGAGTAATACAGAGGAACAATAATCCAGAACGGGTACCACACATGAGTAATATAACTGAGTATACGTTTCATAACCAACATCTTTGTGGTTCTGTATTTTTGAAATAATAGCCCCCAATGCACTACCGCCCGCTTGTGACAGTATTTCTGCAGTCTGTAAAAAATCAAAATGTTCATATAGATGCACTCCAAGGTATCTATAGACAGACGTATATTCAACAATTTGATCTCCCAATTTGAATTCAAAGTCACTGCGAGGTTTGCCGTTGTTTCTAAAATGCATAACATTTGATTTAGAGTAATTAATCATTAGACGCCATTTACGAAACCACTCATGGACAAAATCAAGCATTTTATGCATATCATTTTCATTTTCAGAAAGTAATAAAATAACGTCTGCCTACAGTTAACAACAAATACTTGTATAATCAAATCTGATATCTATGTTAAGTGACTTCAACCTATCAATAAGGTCACTGATAAAATATGCTAAGACTGTCGGCGACCTACTGTCTCCCTGACGTACCCCAGACGGTGCAGGGAACCAGTCAGATAGTCATCCTTCAATTTAACACATGAGGAGATGTCAGATAACAGGGCTTTTAACGAATTATAAATTAATGTTAATGCCATTTGATAATAATTTGTATAGTAGAACATTTCTATTGATAAAATCGAACGCCTTTTGTAAATCGATAACAGTTGCAAATGTTTCCTTTGTTTGTGGAAGTCTATTTCGAATAAGCGTACTTTTTAAAAAAACGTGATATTCGCACGACCGCTTTGGGCGAAATCCGTTTTGCTCCTCGGCTAATTTACCTTCATCTTCAAGATACGTTAAAAGTCTGTTGCTTAGAAATGCTGAATAGAGCTTATTTACCGTCGATATCAAGCTGATGCCACGATAGTTCATGGATATTCGTTTATCTGTAGTAACATCTTTGGATATAGGTGTTATCATTGCTTTTCGCCATATGCTTGGTATAATGCCAGTCTCGAAACATAAATTAAAAAGAGCATGTAAAACGTCAACTATGATCGGAAACGTCAAGATCTCATAGAGAATTTTATCGATTCTATACTTTTACCCCTTTTGGCTCTACTAACAACACGCTCAACCTCTTCACGCATGATCAGCGTATTGAGAGATGGATTTTCTTCAAATAGTGGATCCAACATGTGATCCTACAAACATTGTTTTTGATTTAAAATATCTCCGTAAAACTGATTATCAACACTGACATAATTTTCATTCGGCCCGGGTTATACAAGATTTTGGAAGTCATTTGACCATTTATAAAAGACATAATCTTCATTATTATTCACGTTGCCATCGTCATCGTACACTTCTAAGGGAATGTTATTTGTTCGTTTAGGCCCTAGATGTTTTATTTGTTCCTAAAAGGATTTTGGATTATCTGTGCACACCGCCTCAATATCGATTGATAAGGAACGTTTATATTGTCTATCCGCCGTCCTTAACGTTTTGTCAAAATTATTTCTCGAGTTCTTATATGCAACTCTTAAACGATTCCTTGTATGTCTATCACCATGAAACTGAAGAAACTCTTCTTTTTTACGTAAATCCTTCCACATAGTTTCCAAAGTATCATTCCAATAGGATTTAAACGTTTTATAGCGCTTACGCGTCTTTTTTGAACGATCAAGAGGGAATATTGCTGTTCATTTCATATATAAGCTTTTGACAAAAGTCATCATACAGAATGTCAACATTTGCTTGATTTTCTCTACAAAGCTCAATATTGCGGATTAAGCTCATAAATGCCTTTTAGGCCAAGTCTGAATTAAGGAAATTATCTGGGATTTGTTTTAATTTTAATATCTTTGTATTGAAAGGGAGTTGGCTTACGGGCATTATCATCATAATCATTAAGCACAACTGTTTTATAACTGTAGGTAAAACGTAAGCTATTATGATCGGGTAGCTTACTCCGTGCTCCGAGAAGGAAATGCATATTATACATATCAATAATTGACGAAAGGGAGATAACTTTAAATGTTACACAGTTTTCTAAACAGTCATGGGGAACACAAATATAATCAATGACTGATTTACATTTAGATGATACAGACGTGAACTTGTCTGATTCTGTTCCAAATCGACCGTTTAGTACACACATTTTAAATGGTAGTTACTATATGAAAGCAGTAGCACATTTAATACACTACAGACATTAAATTTCCCTCTAAACAGGTATACAGTTGCCACTGTAATCAACGAGTATGGTAATATGTTTATAGATTTTTGTGCAAGTAATGACCTATTTATATTAAATGGCAGAATTGGGTTAGATTTTATAAATACATATGCAACCTGCAAAGGGAAAAGCACTATTGATTGCTTCACATGTTCAGTAAAAAAACAATTGTAATTATCACAGACTTACAAGTAAAATAATTTAATACTTTATTTTCAGATGTTCATAATCCTGTTGTGTTGACAATCGATTTAACAAACCATGAACAAGGTAGTAACAAACCATGAATCTGGTAGTAACAAACCATGAATCTGGTAGTAACAAACCATGAATCTGGTAGTAACGTAACAAACCATGAATCTGGTAGTAACAAACCATGAATCTGGTAGTAACAAACCATGAATCAGGTAGTAACAAACCATGAATCTGGAAGTAACAAACCATGAATCAGGTAGTAACAAACCATGAATCTGGTAGTAACAAACCATGAATCTGGTAGTAACAAACCATGAATCAAGTAGTAACAAACCATGAATCTGGTAGTAACAAACCATGAATCGGGTAGTAACAAACCATGAATCGGGTAGTAACAGACCATGAATCTGGTAGTAACAAACATAATAAAGCGGAGTCATAATGTAGATCATGAACAAATAGCTAAAATACTAACTGAACTCAATAAAATTAGTGAAAATGACTTAATACCGTATTAAACAATATTGGTGACATGTTTCCTAAATGTAGTGAACTGACATTTGGCAAGAAAAATATAAAAAATAGCAAAACTAAAAAGAATCAAACGTTCCAAACATGGTTTAATAGACAATGCCATATAATAATAAATATATATCATTGGGCACGCAAATCATACAATAAACATAAATATGATCATAACAAAAGTGCATTAAAAAGAATCAGTGAGAAGATATAATACATCGATACAATTGAAAGATTAAAACAATTAAAATCGAACAACGCAAAGGAATACTGAAAAATCTTAAATTCTATTGATAAAGGAGGAGAAAAAATACAAGCAAAACTAAAAGATTTATACAACTTCTTTAAAGAGGTAAATTAAAGTAATGATGACGAAAATAGCGAAAACATCGATAGTAGTTCACTCACAAATGACTTAATTGGAGATATAGACATGGATATTTTAAATTAAGAAATTACTGAAGATGAACTATTGCAAACAGTTAGTTGCATCCCTTTTGTGTTTGTGATGTCTGGTGATGTCTTATTTGGCCTTTTATTCATCTTTAACTTTGTTCTTTGTTTCTGTGTGTGTTTGTGGTTGACTGTCGTCTTTGAATGCTGAATTTCCTGTTTGAGTTTTATATCTATATTTACCTATCTTGATTTATATTTAACATTAGATCGGTGATTTTCATTAATATTGGTATAGACGATGCTTTTCAGCCATTCTATGTAACATTTGCACGTACGCATGCACTTTAACATGTCGTTATATACACTCTTTCCCATACACTCTTTGTTTCATATCCTCTTTCATTTCTTTCGTTTCCTCTTACAGCATGTGACAAAAGAAAATGACGTCTGCAACATAAACAATAAAACACATTCAATATAAAGGAAAACATAAACAACAAACCATTATACAATGGAATAGTTAGATAATTATTGATCATATTTTCGTTTTAAGATTAGTCAATTTAATTATAAGATTATTCAATTTAACTTCATATTATCGTTTATTTACTTACAATACTACTATAGTGAGAGTGTGTTGTCCTCCATGTATTATAATATGAAAATATACGGGAGAAAAAGAGAATATATTTGATTATTATAGCCGCCATGTATGCATGTGATTTCTAAATATGACTTTGTACATGTATTTTGATCTCGTGTATTTGTTTGTATACAAACTGAGAATTTGCAAATAAACTGTAAACTGTAAACTGACTGTTAGTGAAAATGTTCTGGGGGCATTTCTGATAAACGACAATAACTATTGAGTTGTTGTCACACCATTTCGAAGGGAAAAATATGCATATATAGTGTGGGGGTTGGCGGTCTCGGGGTGGGGGTCATCGGCGACGGCGTAGAAGGCATCATGAATGAACGCTGGTGTAACCCTTGAATTCAGCACATATTATGAATGAACGCTGGTGTAATACAGTGCAAAATGATTTCTTTATACATAAAGGGTTACTTGTAGGCTCTTGAAATATGTTTTGATACTTTAAAATGGAACTTTTCATTATTTGTCAATGTAATGTTAGACCGCTAAACCCCACACGAAAACTTTTTGGTGTACACCCTTTAAACCTATAGCCAACATAGAAAGAGCATAAACCTTTTATTTACGTGTTACAGGTATAAAGTCTAATGATACCGGATTTTAAATCGAGTTGCTACGGTAAATGCTTGATTATGTAACCGGGTACAGAAAAATAATGAATAATCGATTTCTAACCGTATATCCTTGACAATTCAGTTGGTAGTCCGTTTTATCAGTAAACCAGCGACTCTTGGTTCGATTCCGTGTTGAGGCACGCGATTGTTTTACCATTTACATGTGCCTTGTTACATAATCAATTCATATTAGCACCTTGATTGATAAATCCAGTATCATTTGTCTTTAAACCTGTATCAACTTTAAGATTGCCGTATGTCCCTTTAATTGCGAAAAGAAACGACCTATTCAAAGAACAAGGTAGCCGTTTTGTCTTTAGATTATAACATCTATTACCAATTAATTATCAGCTCATATCATTTCAAATACAATCAATTACAAATTGTCATCGAATACTCTAAGCGTACACGTATCATCTTTATGTATTCATATATTCATAAGCGTCTGGCTCGGGTTGCGTAACATGTACAGAGAAATATTATAAATAAATAACAATTCTAAACACTCATTTTAAAGTAGTAAATTAGCGTGGGTGTTCATTAAGACTAATAGGGAATATCATAGCGAGCTATATACTCCCTCATATAGGACATTTATACCATAATTATGCTTCCATGTAGCCTTGTTTTATAATAATAGCAAGCAAGGTTTTACGCAGGCTTTAGGTTAAAAAAGAGTATGATAATGGACCTTTGGAAACGGCCGAGCACGACACATACGAAATATTGCAGTCTCGGTTTGATTGAGACTGTTCATGAGCGGGAGTGAAATATGATAGCTACCGCTCACGCCCTCTAGCCCCGGGTTGAGCAGAACTCAATATTCATAAAATCAACAGCACAAAATGTTAACCATCCCGAAGATGGCATGCATATGGCGGTGGACATGAAGTTATCCGTCTTTAACGTATTCCCCATGTCGTACGGCGTATGGTCCCAGTATCTAATAAAATGAGTGGTTAAACAATACCCAGAGCCTTTTATCGGCCGGAGTAATAGAACCACCGAATCAAAAATTAAGTAAGAAAACAAAAGAAATTGAAAATGTACCACCGATAACTAACTTTAAGTATCGGGCTTAGCGATCTCCAAAGATCGAATGAATAACAGTACTGATTGCAAGCGCGGGGAGAACTCTTGAAGTTTTAAACCCATCGTGTTGTAACATCTTGAGATTGTAGTGTCTGCCTTTATCATTTCGTCTAAATGGGATCTCCTTATGTAATTGTAAAGAAAAATATGTCCACATTTATGGGTAAGTGTGAGACTTGGTGCACCCTAGAACCGGTTTAAACCCCCAGTGGCCTACTTTGCCACTGACCGTTCCAAGGCGGTAGCCCTATTGTCAACCCTTTTGTGTTTGTGATGTTGTTTGTATTTATTATTGCTTTTGCCTTCTTGTTTGTCTGTTTGCGTGTTTTTTTCTGTGTTTTGTGGTTGACTGTCCTCCTTGAATGCTACTTTCCCTGTCCGATCTTTTTATATTTCTTCCATACGCAATAATACGTGATATCATACGCAATGCTTTGACCGCAATATGTACATTTCTGTTACTCACGTGATATCCATTAGCATAATCATTAGGTTTTGTTCTAACGGAATTACCAAAAATCTTCAATCCGTCTAGTTGACGTTCAAACATTTGCGACTATTAAATAATGTCGCAAATCCAGTCATGTGACGTTCAACTGTCGGAAACGTGACGTCATTGCATTTTATTTTAATGCTTTTGGGAGTAAAACTGTCATTAACAAAGAATTGCGTTAAAAACGGGTTGACCGTTATTGACTCTTTTTTTTACTTTTGCGACTGTATATCCTCGCCATTAACACAATTTACGATTATCTGAATTCGTCGCGGATATTGTATACATACTGATAAGGAAGATCCTTTGGCAGCAACAAACACAACCAAGAGAATAAAGTCAAGAGAGGTAATATAGGAAGCAAAACCTCTCACGGCCCCTAGCACCGGCTTAAGCGGTAATCTACTTCAAAGCCAATTAAATTGTGCTCGTTGATCCCAAAGGACCAATATGCTTCGTAATATGGGGAGACATTTTACAGCCGCTCTAGTTTGTGTTGATCCTCATTGAACCAACATTAAACATACCGGAAATCACGTTAATGCTACTGGTTCAAGTTTCAGCATTTACATAACAAAACACGGATTGCCGGGATCCATAACTAAACTGGGTTTCGGTTTTGAAACACTACAAAATCCGAGGTTGGATCCGTGTATAATCGTATTTAATCTTATATTTCATCATGTCATGCATTTTTCTTATAAATCTGGAATCGTAAAATAGCTGCCGAGAGAAAACATACCATGTTAAGTGGGAAGAAATGAGAAAAAATAATCAAGTAAAAACGTTGTCTTAAAGATTGTAACACGTACTTCCATCTTTCAAAAATTTATAGAAAAGTGAATGACTCAGATTGTTATAGAACAGTAAATGACTCAGGTCGTTATAGAACAATGAATGACTCAGATTTACTGTCTTTGCCATCGACACAAAAATAAACTTATAAGAAAAACGTCAGCAAATTGCAACATTTGGTCTCTACCATAGTTTGGGGGACAAATTGGTCATTCGTTGAATTCACTCAATGAGTTTTGCATCATATAATAGCTTGCAAAGTTAATTCAATTACATCTGCTCATTAATAGGAAAAACTATTTGTGACATATGATGGAGTATAAACTATATTATAAAGTGCAAAACAAATCACATACTATTTCAACTACAGACTTCACCTTTCGTGACCGAATACGAATTAGCTAATTAAATCAAACACACTTGCTGACATTGATATGCTGAACATCGTCTTCAGTGCGACTTATTTATTAAAGGCAGACTATACGTATTAAAAAGTGAACAAAAACAGTTGACGAAGTATTCGACCGCCTTATAACTTAGGGCATTACGAAAACAAAACCAATCAATAGAATATAATTAAAGGGAGTACATCAGAATTTTCTTTTTTAAATCGTTTAAATATATTTCATTTTTATTAAATTGATAACAATAATCTCATGTAAAGTATACATAAAAGCCTAACAGGAAATGTATCATTCAAGAGCCACAGTCCACCAAAAACACGAATAGAAACAAACACTAGTTAAAAAGATGAATAAAAGGCAAGATATGAAATATAAAAGGGTTGACAATAGGGCTACCGCTTTGGAACGGTCAGTGGCAAAAAAAGGCCGCTGGGGTTTAAACCAGGTTTTTAGGTGCATCAAACGTCCCTCTTACCCTATTGTCATCCAAATAAAACGGGAGAGTGTAAATAAAGATATCCCCGACAAGTTATATACTCTAACAAAGAAAACGGGAGAGTGTAAATAAAAATATCCCCGACAAGTTATATTCTCTAACAAACAAGGCAGCATTAATAGGCAATATAGGTATAACATATAGATGATCATATATATATGAATATAATAATAATAATAAGAAGAAGAAGAGTCTTTATTATGCAATAACGTTAACAAGAGTCATGAGCATAGCATCAATACTTACATTTATGATACAGTTGTAGCATGGTAAGATGCATACAATAGTACAAATCATGATTTATATAAATAACAGTCTATTCAGGTACATAGTTATAATAAACAAATGGCATTATATATTACTGAACGGTCGATTTGTGTTATTGTTTGAGTTACACTGTCATTTTAAGAAAATATACGTTACACGCACTTGTGCCAGAAGAGACGGACTGACTGGCATATATGTTTAACTTATATCATATAACAAATATTGATTAGTATTCACTACATAACAAAACATACACTCTAAGCATCGTGTATCATTTTTCAAAATCTTTGTACACATAGGTTGCTAGATTTCTAATCTCAGTAGCGTTTTCACTTCAAAAATGTAAACACAATTTAAATGTTCCCAATAATACTTATTTACATAATTATTACGCAACTCCTGATAAGCTTGACAATCGATGACAAAATCGTATTTTAAGACTTGACAAAATGTGCATTTTCGTTCATCAAATGGTACACAGATGAGTTTTCGCCATCTTCCAGATTATACTGCCAGCCTATACGAAGAAAGTCTTAAACGAGACAAGGCCATTCTGTATTTGCTTATGTCTACTACATCTAAGTATTTATTAAAATCAACTATATTTCAATAAAATAAAGCTTTGCTTGCGTTTTGTAAACCACCGTTAAATATTGCAGCCATACATCTTTAATTATTAGTTTCATCTGATTAAGAAATAACTGTATATCGCCCACCCCTTGAGCAAGCCAGACCTCGTAGAAACATAATTTAGACAATAGTAACTTTAGAAACCGAATTTGTTTTCTTGGATTAGTCTCTGCACTGAGTTTAAGGCTTCTATACACTTGATTAATATGTTTTGTTTCTAAGCTCGTAACAATTTTCAACCAATACTTTAAAATATTATATCGATAAGTCTCTAGGCTATTTCTACCTATGTCTCCGTACACAAAACCATCTTAACCCTAATAATCGTTTACAAAATGTTAAAAAAAAGTCCTTTCTATTTGTGGAAGAATTCAATATTGGGAGAATTAGGGGTTAGTCCAATTAAATCTCACAATAATGTTCCAAATGCATTTTTTATTGTTACTTGTACATACTACGACAGCAAAATAGATCAAACATTGACTTGTTTTGTAACTTACCGCTCAAAGTTAATTAAAAAATGTAACAAAAATGTGGCAAATTGTGCATGCCACTGGTAATTATTTTTCTACATATAAATAACTACACAAAGTATAAAATATTACTTTTTTAATATATAACAGTGATACTGTATTTTGATGTGGGATTGGTTCAAAAGTTGTGTTTCATTTCAAAATATTATTTGTTAAACTCTTAACCCATCACTTTCATAACCAGTGGTGTCCAAATTTAAATTGGATATGGCCCAGTTCAGTTTCATAAAAAAACACAAGGTATGTGGTGTAATTAGTATATATTTATAACAGTGATACTGTAGTTTGATGTGGGATTGGTTCAAAAGTTGTGTTTCATTTCAAAATATTATTTCTTAAACTCTTAACCCATCACGTTCATAACCAGTGGTGTCCAAATTTAAATTGGATATGGCCCAGTTCAGTTTCATAAAAAAACACAAGGTATGTGGTGTAATTAGTATATATTTATAACAGTGATACTGTAGTTTGATGTGGGATTGGTTCAAAAGTTGTGTTTCATTTCAAAATATTATTTCTTAAACTCTTAACCCATCACGTTCATAACCAGTGGTGTCCAAATTTAAATTGGATATGGCCCAGTTCAGTTTCATAAAAAAACACAAGGTATGAGGTGTAATTAGTATATATTTAAAAACAGTGACATGAAATAGCTGGAACAAAAGCAAAATGAGATAGAAAATCTTAGTGACTGTAAAACATTAATGCGTGTATCTGTTGCCATTAAATGTGTTGTCCTGATGTTATGAACCCAACAGCCGCGTCGTCCTGATGTTATGAATACAACAGCTGCGTCGTCCTGATGTTATGAACACAACAGCTGCGTCGTCCTGATGTTATGAACACAACAGCTGCAATGCAGTACGTGATGGAAAACCAGTAAATGAAAATAAAATACTGCTAATAAAAGATCATGTATGTGGAAAAACTCCATGACGTCATCGGAAACAGTGCGCTTCCAAGGGAAATTTTACAATGCACACTTTTCTATGGTGTCTTACTTTCTGTTTAGTGTTGTGAACGTGTTGGGAATTAAATTCTTCCTAAAGCATTGTTTTTGCCACGTATATGCTAAGTAATATATGCAATCAATGCGTATATTCATCTGTCTCAATGTGGAATATCGTATTTATGACACTTTATTTTCATAACGTTTGTTCGTATCGACTAAACGATAGTTCAGGTTCCCGTAGTTACGAACAAAACAAATCACGTATATATATGTGTTCATCTTAAAAGTAGCCTTTAAGGCTTGATCCGCTAGAAAAAAAAAAATTCGTTATATGAACCATCCGAGATGAAAAGCACCCCTAAATACTTAAATTTAATTACTATTTCCAGTTCACCATCTTTGTAATGAAAATGCAAATTTCAGCCTTCCTGTCCTTTTGAAACTCATTATCTTAGTTTTATCTAAATTCACCGTCAATTTCCATCTATCACAATAATCTGCTAAAACATTTAAGGAATCATGGAGACCCCCTGCACATTTTGAAAAAAAAAACTTATGTCATCTGTGTATAAAAGCAAGCATGTCTTAATGGTTCCTATATCGATACCTTCAACACCCTTTGATCTAAAAATGTCTTCAATATCATTCATATAAAGACTAAATAAAAAAAGTGATAAGCTTTCACTTTGTCTCCTAAACTACATGAACAACTATCACTTAGTGTGTTTACGTTCTTTATTCTAGATTTGACATTGCTATACATTGATTTGAGTACATTTAAGAAATTTCCCCATTAATATAAAAAGCAAAGTCCTAGGAAATCACAAACAAAGAGAACAAACCGTGAAGGGTAAGACAAGACAAGATTTAAGACAAGCATCAAACATTAGCCTATATACCGTCCTTTGAAGTCATCATAGGATCTACACTCTGTCCGGTCATCGCACAATTAAAGAGGAAAGCATAGTGGCGAACTGTAAATGGTTCAACCACTAAACATGCAGTGTGTTGCAAAATGATACGCAGGGCCATACAAAGGCCACTGGGGGGTTTAAACCGGTTCTAGGGTGCACCAAACCTCACACTTACCCTACTGTCATCCCATTAAAACAGGACAGTGTAAATAAAGAAATCCCCGTCATGATCTAATCTCTAACCAACAAGGCAGCATCAATAGGCAATATAAATAAAACACAAATATGCTCGTGTAAATATAATACAAAAAAAAAAATAGCCTAGACAGCCGCAATGAAGGTACTCAATGACTTGGCAGAAGCCAGAGCAACAAGAGAATAAACCATTAAGGGCACGACAGGAAAGATCATAGACAAACATCAAACGCCACCGTCCCAATGTGCTTTAAGTAGGCGTCATCATAGAGTCCACAGCCTGTCCGGTCATCGTACAATTAAAGAGGAAAGCATAGTGGCGAACTGTAAAAGGGTCCACCACCAAGCATGCAGTACGTTGCAAAATGATAGGGTCATAACCTCTTTTGATAAACTTTTTAACAAGTTTAACAAAGATAGTACAAAAGTGACCATGACCAAGAATCATACGAAGTTTATAAATCGCATCACCATAGAAGTCAGGTTGTGATAGTCCTTATCGCAGAAGAGTCCTTAAATTACTTTTATATTTAGAAAGAAGATCAGGGTTACGATAATAAAATTTTGCAAAGGTTTTACGAAGTTTATGGTAACGGTAACCCTGATTGAGTAGCTTTTTAGTTATACAAATATTACGAATATTAAAGTCCTCAACCGAGTACAAGCTCTTGAAAAACGAATAAGTTGAGACACATATACCCCATAAGAAGTCAATCAGATTTTCATGATTATAAGAGGTTGTGGTCACCTGATTTCACAGTACTTAGATTATATCAACTCGTACAAACAAGTGTGTTGTCAATACAAATTAAGGGACATTTTATTATGTATGTTGTTAGTAACTGTTTCTATAACGGTACACCAACGGATTCGTATTTCCTGTACAAAATCTGAAGATTAGTGAGAATAAAAGAAATATAAAAAGATCGGGCAGGGAAAGTAGCATTCAAGGAGGACAGTCAACCACAAAACACAGAAACAAACACGCAAACAGACAAACAAGAAGGCAAAAGTAATAATAAAGAAAGTCTACAGTCAGTCATGAAAGAGTCTAATTAGAGTTATGCTGTTAAGAGATTCCATCGGACTTGCTGTCCGTCGGCCGTCTCATATCATTACTATGGAATACTGTTATTAAGAACTTTGTCATTTTTACTTTAAATGTACTTGAAACGTGTTACTCGGATGTGAACTCTAATAAAACAATATTAAATTTAAAAAACGTTATTATTATTTAGTAAAATACAATTATGAACTACCCAGGACCTTAATTAATATCAACAAGAATGCACAACTACAATTACACCAGCAGACATACGGAGCAAATATATATGAACACACATTATTGCCAGCAAAGCAATTACTAAAGTTGTGACATTTCTTCCAAAATCTTTCTCCATCTGACTATATTTCTTCTTGTTTTATTTGTTTTCTATTCGTTAGAAATTGCTTCATTAGTATCGAAAATATCATTGCAGTTATTTGCCGCACGTTTAATTAGGTTTCTTAAACATAAAACCGATGGTGTCGTTACGGAAAAAAAAATCTATTCATTTGGCAACATTGGTGTTTATTGTCACCGCAGCCGGTTTATTACTCTCGAAAGAGCTCTTACAGGCGCAATAAATATCTATCTAACATTCTTCAGGAAAACTTGGATTTCGTTTAGTGCTAATTTCCCATGAGAGTTGCCGTAATTGACAGTAACTGACATCTGAATGCACGACGCATCTCCGCACGTGATATGAACGGATCCTATCCAGTTGTTTCACCTGATAAGATGCAACCCGTTTCCTTGTTTGGTGGTGTTTATTGTAATTGTCACTTCTATGTCACAATGCCATTTTAAAGATAGGAGTTGCTATACTTAATAATGGTGAATGGGAGTTCATGGCTATTCAGATAATTTTGAAGTTAGCGAACTGAGAGAGAGAGAGAGAGAGAGAGAGAGAGAGAGAGAGAGAGAATGGGAGGAATGATATGTCACTCAAGGACTCTCATAAAAAGTTATGTGCATTTTATTATTATTTTCATTGTTTTATGTCCGGTCTAGGCATGGATCAAAATGTCTTTGACAGTTATTTTAGTCCCATAGTATTGTTTTTTCTCCGTTCTAGGCATGCATCAAAATGTCTTTGACAGTTATTTTAGTCCCATACTATTTGCGAAATCTGTATATGTCTTTCAGCCGTTTGTGTGTTGAGTCCGTTCGATCGTTAATTCCAAGGAAGGAACCAGTTTATCATAATTTCGAAAACGAGACATCTTGTGAGCATTCTTACGACTGTCGGGTTATTTAGTCATTTGAATTGCTGATAAAAGGCTCGTCAACACTTTACTTTTCGTCGACGTTGGAAATATTGTTTACTAGTATGCAAGCATTGCGTGATGTCCTCAGAAATCTCGCCGGAATGTGTGGATAGAGTCGTGCCGCTTACTCTACCTACTTTATAAAGGGGAGCGCCATGGCTCTATAGTAGGGGTACGTCCTATTGGTTAAAAGGCGGGGGACTTTAAACCTTAGAACTAAGAAACACACGCTTTATAGTAGGGCCATACGAGTTATCATTCTCATAGCTACGTTTAAGCGTGTTTAAAACTGTTCTATGGCGAGAGTTGGCTGTGTAGAGTACTGGGTCAATGCTTCTCGCATTTTGCGCATATCTAACCAACCATTCCACCATATACACGCGTTAATACTCTGTCAACCCATAAATCCGCGCATCGCCGATTTATTTGGAACGCGATTTGGCATAGCTTGAACCGCGTTAAAATTAGAAATTTATGAAAACGTATGGTGTATACAAGGTTGATGCTACAAAACGCGAAACGCACTAACCACGCACCTGTATGTAGAATATCATCAGGTTTATATACCAGGCAATAGTGAATGACGCAAAACGCACTAACCACGCAACTGTGTGTAGAATATCATCAGTTGTATATACTAGGCAACATGGTATGCTATGTGCTATGCTGACATCTCTCTCTCTCTCTCAATGGAAATAATTCTGAATGAACCACTTACTAAAGGAGTTTTGAACCAAGAGTCCTGGGATAACTCCGTTTCGGTAATAGCAGATGAATTATACAGCAGATGAATTATACAGCAGATGAATTATACAGTCACCTAGTCAATATTAGAGGATAGTTTTCGATATAGACCGGTGATACTGAAACAAATCCTTGGGTGCATGGGGTGTGTGTTGGGTGGCGGGGATGGATGGGTTGGGGTGAGGGCGGAGGGAGGGGTTGGTTGGGGTGGGGCATGAAGAGAGGAGTGGTAAACGTCAGTTAGTATGGTCGGACAGTAAAACTCCAAAACAAAACATGTTCAAGCTATCTTCATTAAACTATGCAAACATATTAATCTAGTCGTCCCATGGAAACACGATAGAGTATTTGTAAAATAAAAATATATTTTCATGATGTTATATCAAGCTTATAATCGTGTGATATATGTTTATGTATACATCACTCTATATATTATAATGTATTCACTATTGGAGTTTTCATGGACAAATAAAACATTGTTTTGTCCAACTATTTGTTTCCGGAGTGTAAATAGAAACAATCAAAGTATCTTCATGACACTTGCTATCATGTAGTGCATTTTGCTATATAGAACTTTCATATGTCAAAGCTTCGTGCTTTTCCAGACAACAAAGTACATCTTTACGAAGCGCAATTCCCAAACCGTTCAAAAGAAATGTTTAAACCACTTGGTAAAAATATCAAATACATAAAGGAAGTGACTCCTTGCTGTATTATATAATATAATACAGCAAGGAGTCACTTCCATTATATACACCATATTATTATTTTTTTAGAGCATGATCGCCAAAGGATACTTGCCTTTAAGGCACAGTACCAATCCAGAGTGTGTCGTTTTAAATATTCGTTTGTAGAATTTCATAAATAACAAAGGCGTACTATGCCTCATTGTATTTATTCCCTAAAGGGAGGCATATAGTAACGGTACCGTCCGTCTGTATGTCTGTACGAAACAATAGTTCAGCCATAACTTTATTATATCATAACCTATTACAGCGAATTTCATGCACCTTAATTCAAATGATAATAATAATGAGTACGTGTGCGCAGTAATCATGTCTGTTCCTCAAAAGTTCACAGAGGTCAAAGATCAAATGCATCAAAAATATGTCTTTGCAATATAGTAACTCGAAAATTACACAAGGAAATTCCATCAAACTACACAAATGTTAAGCAGGATCACAGGGAGTGTTGTATCCATAATTCACACTAACTTTCCTTTAGCTGCAATCACAGGAGTGCTGTGTCCATAATTCACACTAACTTTCCATTAGCTGCAATCACAGGAGTGTTGTATCCATAATTCACACTAACTTTCCTTTAGCTGCAATCACAGGAGTGTTGTATCCATAATTCACACTAACTTTCCTTTAGCTGCAACCACAGGGAGTGTTGTATCCATAATTCACTCTAACTTTCCTTTAGCTGCAATCAAAGGAGTGTTGTGTCCATAATTCACTCAAACTTTCCTTTAGCTGCAATCACAGGAGTGTTGTGTCCATAATTTACTCTAACTTTCCTTTAGCTGCAATCACAGGAGTGTTGTGCCCATAATTAACTCTAACTTTCCTTTAGTTGCAACCACAGGGTGTGTTGTGAGCATAATTCACTCTAACTTTCCTTTAGCTGCAACCACAGGGTGTGTTGTGAGCATAATTCACTCTAACTTTCCTTTAGCTGCAATCACAGGAGTGTTGTATCCATAATTCACTCTAACTTTCCTTTAGTTGCATTCACAGGAGTGTTGTGTCCATAATTCACTCTAACTTTCCTTTAGCTGCAATCACAGGAGTGTTGTGTCCATAATTCACTCTAACTTTCCTTTAGCTGCAACCACAGGGTGTGTTGTTAGCATAATTCACTCTAACCTTTAGCTGCAACCACAGGGTGTGTTGTGAGCATAATTCACTCTAACTTTCCTTTAGCTGCAACCACAGGGTGTGTTGTGAGCATAATTCACTCTAACCTTTCTTTAGCTGCAATCGTTAACATTTCAAAAATATATGCATTACTAAAATGTATGAATTAATATAAGAAAACGTTTCGAGGACATTTGACAATTACTGGTGACATTTCGTGTTTGTTTTGTTTTGTACACAAGTTGCATGACAATGTTTAACCGATCTTGTTGCTTTTTTAATAATAATTCATATTTATAAATTGATGAATTTAAGATTAAAATTTCAACATCTGAGGATGCTTCAAATGATATAGTTTTGAGTAACTCATAATTCAAGTCAAAATTAGATATACAGATAAATACTAAGGATCTACTAGCAGATTAGTAGAAATGCACCATAATTCAACAAAAAAAGAAATTAACAATGTTTATCATTTAACTTACATGTACGAATGCATTTTAACTCCCACCTTAAATTAGCAGTTTGACCATTGTTAAAAATATGGGCCTTATGCAAGGCATGCATTCAATTTTGATATGTTCTTACATGTTCTGCACAATATTGTTTCACCTGTTCCACTGTTATTTCTTCTTTTAAATGTTAATTTATTTCATAATCTTCGTTCATTTATTTTATTGTATATTAACTCCCAACATAAACCAGAATTTTAATCATCATTAACATTTTATTAATTAAAACACATTATGTTCATTGTTTATATGTTTTCCAGTTATTATTTTTCTTTCCTTTTATAACTTTATAGCATCTACATAAGACCCAGACAGCGGATGCTTTTTAAAAGAATCCAACTTGAAATGTTTAGGTGGACTGAAGTTTAAATAACTTGATATTTTTGCATTATCTGCCGAGTTTACATGGGCAAAGCACTATCAAAAAAGTGTTTTGGTATTCAATATTGAACGGATTTCAGAAGAAAAAAAAGGGGTTGTTGTTTTTTTAGTCAAAAGGTCCAATTCTAATGATTTAAATGTTTTGTTAAAATTGTTCATGAAAATGCTGGAAGCAAAAGATACACTAGCCATTATGTTTGTTAGTTAAATATGGTGATTCCAAACTGCTCAGAGAGACATAAACTCGATGCAAACAAATGCCTTTGAAATCACTCAGAAAATATGTACTGACATTCAAAAAAATACTAGAATCATGATAAGACGGTCGTTCAAGACATGAGCTGTTTATATAGATAAGGCAGAATGACATGTATTCCCAGAAGGATGTGCATGCTTCTAGCCTCTAGCAATCTGTTCAAAATCAATCAGTTCACAAGCATTGCCGTGACACGCTCTCACAATTTGTACGCCGTCACGCTGCTGCATTGTGTACGCTGTCATGCTGCCGCATTGTGTACGCTGTCATGCTGCCGCATTGTGTACGCTGTCATTCTGCCGCATCCTGTACGCTGACATGCTGCCGCATTGTGTACGCTGTCATGCTGCCGCATTGTGTACGCTGTCATGCTGCCGCATTGTGTACGCTGTCATGCTGCCGTATTGTGTACGCTGTCATGCTGTCGCATTGTGTTCGCTGTCATGCTGCCGCATTGTGTACGCTGTCATGCTGCTGTATTATGTACGCTGTCATGCTGCCGTATTGTGTACGCTGTCATTCTGCCGCATTGTGTACGCTGTCATGCTGCCGCATTGTGTTCGCTGTCATGCTGCCGCATTGTGTACGCGGTCATGCTGCTGCATTGTGTACGCGGTCATGCTGCTGCATTGTGTCATGCTGCCGCATTGTGTACGCTGTAATTCTGCCGCATCCTGTACGCTGCCATGCTACCGCATTGTGTACCGCTGCCACGCTACCGCATTGTGTACGCTGTCATGCTGCCGCATTGTGTACGCTGTCATGCTGCCGCATTGTGTTCGCTGTCATGCTGCCGCATTGTGTACCCTGTCATGCTACCGCATTGTGTACGCTGTCATGCTGCCGCATTGTGTTCGCTGTCATGCTGCTGCATTGTGTACGCTGTCATGCTGCTGCATTGTGTACGCTGTCATGCTACCGCATTGTGTACGCTGTCATGCTGCTGCATCGTGTACGCTGTCATTCTGCCGCATCCTGTAGGCTGACATGCTACTGCATTGTGTACGCTGCCATGCTGCCGCATCGTGTACGCTGTCATTCTGCCGCATCAAGTACGCTGCCATCTACCGCATTGTGTACGCTGTCATGCTGCTGCATTGTGTACGCTGTCATGCTGCTGCATTGTGTACGCTGTCATGCTGCTGCATTGTGTACGCTGTCATGCTCCCGCATTGTGTACGCTGTCATTCTTCCGCATCTTGTAGGCTGACATGCTACCGCATTGTGTACGCTGCCATGCTACCGCATTGTGTACGCTGTCATGCTGCTGCATTGTGTACGCTGTCATGCTTCTGCATTGTGTACGCTGTCATGCTGCCGCATTGTGTACGCTGTCATGCTGCCGCTTTGTGTACGCTGTCATGCTGATGCATTGTGTACGCTGTCATGCTGCTGCATTGTGTACGCTGTCATGCTGCCGCATTGTGTACGCTGTCATGCTGCCCCATTGTGTACGCTGTCATGCTGCCCCATTGTGTACACTGTCATGCTGCTGCATTGTGTACGCTGTCATGCTGCTGCATTGTGTACGCTGTCATGCTGCTGCATAGTGTACGCTGTCATGCTCCCGCATTGTGTACGCTGTCATTCTTCCGCATCCTGTAGGCTGACATGCTACCGCATTGTGTACGCTGCCATGCTACCGCATTGTGTACGCTGTCATGCTGCTGCATTGTGTACGCTGTCATGCTTCTGCATTGTGTACGCTGTCATGATGCCGCATTGTGTACGCTGTTATGCTGCCGCTTTGTGTACGCTGTCATGCTGATGCATTGTGTACGCTGTCATGCTGCTGCATTGTGTACGCTGTCATGCTGCCCCATTGTGTACGCTGTCATGCTGCCCCATTGTGTACACTGTCATGCTGCTGCATTGTGTACGCTGTCATGCTGCTGCATCGCCGCATTGTGTACGCTGTCATGCTGCCGCATTGTGTACGCTGTCATGCTGCTGCATTGTGTACGCTGTCATGCTGCCGCATCGTGTATGCTGTCATTCTGCCGCATCCTGTAGGCTGACATGCTACCGCATTGTGTACGCTGCCATGCTGCCGCATTGTATACGCTGTCATGCTGCTGCAATGTGTACGCTGTCATCAGCTGCATTGTGTACGCTGTCATGCTGCCGCATTGTGTTCGCTGTCATGCTGCCGCTTTGTGTACGCTTTCATGCTTTCATGTACAATGACACACTCTGGCATTGTGGACACTGTCACGCTCCCGCATTGTGTTCATTGTCATGCCCTGGCATTATGAACACTGTCACGTTCCCGCATTGAACACGAAGTCACGCTCCCGCTCTGGCATTGTATATAATGTCACGCTCTGGCATTGTGCACACTGTCACGCTCCCGCATTGTGTACACCGTCGCGCAATGGCTTTGTGTGCACTGTCACGCTCTGGCATTTTGTACGATGTCACGTTCTGGCAGTATATACACTGTCATGTTCTAGCACAGTCTGCGCTGTCACGCTCCTGCACTGTGCACACGTTCATGTTCCTGTATTGTGTACGCTTTCACGCTCCTGCATTGTGTACGATTTCACGCTCCCCCATTGTGTACGCTTTTACGCTCTCGCATTTTGTACGCTGTCATGCTGCCGCATTGTGTACAATCGTGTATGCTGCTACTCTCCCGCATTATGGACGCCGACACGCTCCCACATTGTGGACGCAGGTACGCTCCCGCATTGAACACGATGTCACGGCCACTCATTGTGTTCGCAATTGTAATACGGTAGTTTTTTATGCAGACATAGCGGTTTGACTTCTGTAACCTCACCGAAAATGTGAGCTGAGTCATTAAGCATACTCTACCGATTTATTTTAATATAAGGATTCATAGCTACAAACTATCAAACCATATTAAGAGATTTGATTCTCACAGCTATTTTAAAGGGACAAATGGCAATCTTGAAGTCTTTATCAAGCATTAAAATTAACCTCTGGATTTATTAATTCAGTCTTATTTCGACTTTCAATCTGCTTGCATATATTTAAACACAATTTTAAAGTTTTCAATGTGTGTCTTCGTGATTTTGCCATAGGTTTGAATGTATTACTAGCGAAATGTAATCAGCAGTTACACGGCTGGTAATCAGTGGAACTACCTTTCTTTGCTCCATTGGAACTATCTCTCTGGCACTGAAATAGCTTATTTCTCCCTCTGAAAAGCGTACATATACCTCCAAACAGAGACCTGTAGCTCCACTGATTACCAGCCGACAGTAGTAAGATGCAAATGAAATTTTGCTTTATACTATTCTTATGATTAATATTAATGAATGCAATTCATGTAGAAAACACTAACGGGAAGCCATGATCTTTTTTTTAAATCAAGATTACCGTGTGGTTGGTAACTTATCGGTGCACGTTTTTCCCGCTTTACAGAAAAGCGGCGTCTGAAGCGACACAATCGCAAAACTCGTCAATATTTAATATGCTATCAGAAAATCGTTATTAAGTTTTTCTCTACCTACACACTTGTTTAGCACGTTTTGAATACATGCATCTAGCTTGTTTAATAAAATATAAGACCATATTTTAATAACAAAGATTCAGCATAAAGCTACCTGCATCTAAACTAGATTAACTCGCTTTGAATAAATTGCTGTTTCACGGCTCATCAACAAATTATATTTTGTTAAGAACCGTTCCTGACAGCGTGAAATGATACACAGGAATCTGTGACCCTTGTCCTATTCTAAGTAACACATTTCTAAGGTTCTCGCTATGAAGTAGACTCGGGACAACTATGGTTACTTGAAATCACTTGCCCCTCACCTCTGTGGGATCAAGCCCTCATGGGACCAGGAACCTTTATGCGAGGAAGCTATACAGCTGGCTTGCGAAACGGCGGTGGTTCTACCCAGGTGTCTGTGGTCTTCGTCCACCAATGGTTTTATGACCTTATTGTTGGTGCGACTATATAAAATCCAGTTCAATTTAATTCATGCACTTGATTTAGCGTAAAGCCGTGTGTACCAATGTATGTATAAAACAAATTTGTATCAGTAACTTGGACGAGGCTGGCGTGATCCAGTGGTTATGACGGTGGATTTCAAATTCCGGAGGACCGAGTTCAAAACACGGGTTCAAGCCCTCATCGATGCCACTGACAGTCGTCGGTGTGTTCTTGGACAATACACTTTTCCTGAACCTCGTGCGTCGGATGAGGGCGTAAACCGGGCGATCCCTTGTGAGAGAGTTTATCCTCCGAGCACATGAATCTATTCAATAGTTAGAGTAGAGTAGGTTCCTTGATTCCTATGTAACACTGGTCCCTCTTTCTTTGGCTGCTTTAAATAACATGTATTGTGTTGATGTTCCATTAAACAACAGTCAACAGTATCATCGTTGGGTACAAACAAGCATGCATCAATTATTTTTTAAAGAATGTAGGCTTTAACGTCGCTTTTAATAGTCCTTTAGTCCTATTACGACGTAATGAGCACTTAGTTTTGGTTCATAATCCATTTGCCCCATTTATAAATAGAAAGTGAATAACGGAACTTCGCACTGCGGAACACATTGGGACTAGTAAGCACTATACCCAGCCTGTAATTGTGCCACATTGGAGAACAACGCCGTGGACACATATCACACAGTAGGGCAGAGAGAGGAGATTCGAACTACTACCTATTCCGAGGTTTGGAAACAAATCCGCATATATAGTATGGACTAATTCGCTACAAACCGACAATGAAGACGGATTTCATAAAAAAAATCTTTCATAATAATGTGTACTTTAGATTAACACTGATACTAAGACGATGTTATGTCACGAGGTGTTGCATTATATGACATCTGTCAATGCACTAATACTTTTGAAGCTGTTTATCAAGTGCTCTGAGTGCGTTAAAGAAACTAACCCACAAATAACGGCAAGATTACACTATAAAACCGTTTATCAAAACTCTATCCAGGTGTTCATGTCATATACTAATGTATATTTGTCACTTAAAAGTATAGGATTGTTCATGGGTTCTTAAACTGTCCGTGATTGAACATGCGTTAAATAATTATGAGTTGGTAACTCTTGGATTCTCAAAAATATGTAAGTTACATACCTCATACCTTATATATATATCATCTTCAGTAGGTTTAGAAACGGTGTTAATATGTGGTGAAATGTGACTTTGTCAGCGGGTTAAATGCTGTAGCACTTATAAAAAGTATAACGACGCTTATAAAAAGTATTACGACACGTATTAATAGTATTACGATGCACAATGTAATATCGACACGTATGCTTCAAAGGAACATACGGCAATATTTAATAGTTCTTAGAAAATTGATTGTTCATACTAGTTGCTGATTATATTGCACCCATACTATATTTAAACTTAAAATCTTATTTGTTATCGTCCAATAATTATATGCAAGCAGGTTTGAAGCCGGTAATATCGACACGTATGCTTCAAAGGAACATACGGCAATATTGAATAGTTCTTAGAAAATTGATTGTTCATACTAGTTGCTGATTATATTGCACCCATACTATATTTAAACTTAAAATCTTATTTGTTATCGTCCCATAATTATATGCAATCAGGTTTGAAGCCGTATATATTCGTATGCTAATCAGGGAACCCGACGCTGGTTCGGGTGGGGAGAGGTTTGAAGCCGTATATATTCGTATGCTAATCAGGGAACCCGACGCTGGTTAACACACGCCGACTGTTTATAACTACGCTTAACGGTCTCTGAATGCCGCACTGAAAGTCAATTTCGTATATACTTTTATTGTAACACTGGCAAGTTCACTCATATTGTTCTTCGTATCTTTGACAATATCATTAAGTTTGTTACGGAGTCATTTAACAGTATTATTTGTATTACTATTTACACTACTAGACTTGTTTACATAGAGGTTTAAAAATAACAACTGTTACTTTAAAATATGTTTCTAGTTGGACTTATTTCCGACTTCGTTTACGATCTGTATGACTATGAACGTACATACTGTTCTGACTGGATAAGTTAAACATTTAGGCCAGCGATTTATAGTGTTTTTTTGTTTCGGTCGTCATTTTATTCATTTTATATAACGTTCCACATGAGGAGGGGGGAAAAGTCTAAAACTGTTTAAGTATGTATCTTGAAATGCTTTAATGTTACTTAAAAAAAATCAAACAGTTTTACTAGATAGACACTGTTTTTACTATTAAAAAACTACACAAAATACGAGCAAGACGCGAATGTATTGTATAAAACAGGGAAACTCTGAACCCCCAAATACAATCAATATAATTAAACACACAGCAATCTTGAGTTTTATATCAAGCATTAAAATTAGCACCACGAGTTATTAATTCTGTATCATTTTGACTTTAAAACTGCCTGCATTTAATTAAATAAGTAATTAAGTACAAATTGAGATTTCAATTGTCTTCGTTAAACTACCAAATGTTTTAATATATGATTAGTCCAATTAATATATAGTCAGTAATATGTAAAACAACAACGACAAAAAACAGTTTGCTTGGAACTATTTAATTTTAATAATTGAACAAAAGCTAGCTATGTAGTTATGTGAGTTTAAAAACAGTAACACGATTACCGTATGTTCCTTTAAGATAATATGCTGTTAAAAATGTAAAATACAACTTACCATTTTTCCTGTACTGTAATTAAGTAATATTTCCAAGCACACGTCCTCGCTTATTCCCTTACCATTTGTAATTGCAGTACTAGACACATTATATTCACCACCAGTGGTAAAGTGAAG
The DNA here is from genome assembly GCA_037043455.1 of Cyrtodaria siliqua. Classification (NCBI taxonomy): domain Eukaryota; kingdom Metazoa; phylum Mollusca; class Bivalvia; order Adapedonta; family Hiatellidae; genus Cyrtodaria; species Cyrtodaria siliqua. The sequence goes on along the minus strand of JAWPHD010005313.1, from coordinate 43,525 downwards.
CCTAGTTAATTGGTAATTTCAATTTTCAACGAGATCAATTTTAACATAACCGCGTTGTTATAATATTTGCTTAAGATGTAAGCTTTTAAAAGACAGTTTGTGGCAAACGTTAACAGTCTATTCACGATGAGCCATGAATGCTGTGGTACGTACTTTAATGCAACAAATCGACCGTGTTTTAACCAATATATAATTGGATGGCGTTCATTTCTCTTGAACAAATATCGTTTTTCGATTTTTATACTGCAATAATTAATTAAAATTTAACGCCAAAAGTATATATTTAGCCGTCTATATGTCAATAAGTATGATTTTACTATATCACAATAGGCAGTGGTCTGTAGCAAAAGTAACTAACTCGCCAACTAACGGCAAAATTACACTACCAAAACGTTGATCAAAACTCTGTCTAGGTGTTCAGGTCATATAGTAGTTTATACGTGTCGTATACAAATATAGGTTTATTCACGGGTTCTTAAAATGTCGTAAATGAGTATGCGTAAAATGAAATATGAGTAATAACGGCGGTTTGGAAAATTACACTATGTGGACTAGCCATGAAGTTTATGAATCACTTATTTATCTATTAGACAAAATTTTCGTCAGAAATTGAATTACCGTTTATAGACAAATTGTTGGTATACATATTGGTACGGACTGTGCATCCCTCGTCGCAAATTTGTTTATATTGTTACGACGACCATTTCAATTTCCTTTCATGTACACTTGTTTATATTTGTGAAGCATGTGGCCGCGCACCATACGACATTTAGTTTCATGTATTTGCACCGAGAATCAGTGTTGCGCGCAGCATGCTTGTAGAAATCACTCACCAAGTCACATATCTACCATTCTGCGAAGTGCCGATGAAGCTTTTGCCGTTTTGTAGCCTTAATTAGTGAATTTAATCAGCCAAATTGGTTGTTTTCCATCATTGCCGATTTTAAAATATCATTCGGATATCCTTTGGTTTCTTCATCCGATTTCAAAGTACAGCGTTCTCGGCTTTATTCGACCCTGTCCGTTATGGTTCGCCCCTTTACGTTTGAGCCCGATTTTCACCGAAGTGACTTCGGTATGTGACGTCGTGTCGCTTACGTCACATCGTATGTGTGACGTCATCTTTGCCCCTCTCTGAGTATAAAAGCCGAGTTTATTGTGTGTTTCTTCAGAGGCGAAGTTACTCTCATAGAAAGCAGTCAGCTTTTTAGCTCTCCCCAAATTAAAACCACAACAATCAAAATGTCCACCGAGACTACGGAAAACATGGTGGGTGGTCAACAATTGATCTAGTAATAATATTCCTCCAGTATTGGTGGAGAACCCCTTTATTTATTTATTTATTTATTTTATTTATTAAGGAAATCTAATATAGGCTTTAAATAGTTAATAGTTAATTCCACAAGAATTGGTACCCCTAAATTCCCATATAGACTTGGTGAGTTGGTTTAATACATATTTAGGTTGGAGAAAAAGAACACACAATCTTATCTGAATAGACTATAAGCTTTATTGTATATACTGTATATATATTGAAGTAAACATAATGAACAACAATGAAATAGTCATAATGAGTTGTTAGATCTTCAACACCAACCAATATAAAACTTAGCAGTAGCCTGGCCGCTTGCCAAAACATCCATGACAAGAACCCTTACACGGTGGTAGCACCCCCGAGTCGGGGTAGGCTCTACACCATATTGCTATGAAAGAGATTTCATGTTGAGTCTTTCACCAGATACCCAGGCAGATGTTATTGAAGCCTTTAATGACACCTCTCGATACCTGGATGACATATTGAACATTGACAACCCTTTCTTTTCTACTATGGTTAATAATATATATCCTAAAGGACTTCAACTTAACAAATCTAATACTTCTGACATTAACACTTCTTTTCTCGAGTTACATCTCTCTATTTAAAATGGTGAAATAATTAGCAAAATAGAGATGATTTTAATTTTGATATTGATGTTCCCGAGCAACTTCTTATGGGGTCTATGTGTCTCAACTTATTCGTTTTTCTAGAGCTTGTACTCGAGTTGAGGACTTTAATATTCGTAATCGTTGTATAACTAAAAAGCTACTCCATCAGGGCTACCGTTATCATAAACTTCGTAAAACCTTGCAAAATTTTATTATCGTAACCTTGATCTTTTTTCCGAATATAAAAGTAATTTAAGAACTCTTTTGCGACAAGGACTATCACAACCTGACTTCTATGGTGACGTGATTTACAAACTTCGTGAGATCCTTGGTCATGATCATTTTCATACTATCTTTGTTAAATTTGTTAAAATGTTTATCAAAAGAGGTTATGACCCTATCATTTTGCAACGACTGCATGCTTGGTGGAGGACCTAATTACAGTTCGCCACTATGCTTTCCTCTTTAATTGTGCGATGACCGGACATACTGTGGACACTATGATGACGTCTATCTAAAGCCCAAACGGACGGTGACGTTTGATGATTGTCCGCAATCTTGTCTTGTCGTGCCCTCAATGTTTTATTCTCGAGTTGCTCTGGCTTCTGCCAAGTCACTGAGTACCTTATTTGTGACTTTCTAAGCTATGTTTGTGTATGTATATATATATACACGAGCATCTTTGTGTTTTACTTATATTGCCTATTAATGCTGCCTTGTTGGTTAGAGAATAGTTCATGGCTTTGATTTCGTTATTTACACTGTCCCGTTTTATTGGGATGACAGTAGGGTAAGTGTGAGGTTTAGTGCACCCTATAATCTGGTTTAAACCCCCAGCGGCCTTTTTGTGCCACTGACCGTTCCAAGACGGTAGCCCTATTGTCAGCCCTTGTTGTGTTTGTGACGTCATATACCTTTATTCCTTGTTAACATTGCCAGTCATGTTTGTTCTTTTGCGTGTTTTGGGGTTTACTGTGTTCTGTTAAAGCTGCATTTCCTGTTCGACGTTTATACTTATTGTTTGGTAACTCTTAATTCGACACTCCAATTTAGGGGGTTAAGGCCGTATATAAATATGGTGTCTTGGATTCTCAAAATATGTAAGTTATATATATACCTGGTCGTCTGTAGGTTTAGAGACGGTATACGTCTGTTGTAAAATGTGCCTGTTGATTGCGGGATAGGGACTTTAAATATATATACTTTTATTCATTTGAAAAATGAATTATAAGTAAATTAAGTTCCCTTGAATCGTGTTAAGTCTCCGCTAGGTGTAGAGATGAGATTTGCACGAGTTTTCTCGTGCAATAATTGAGCGGCAAGTTATTCAGCTTTGGAACAACGACCGACTAACACGTTTAGTTTCTGCGACGATATTTTGTCATGGATGAGAACGTACGCCGGGTGGGGAACAACGGCATAGACGTTCAAAATCAGTTATATGAAGTTCTGGCGGAACTAAGAAGCCAACGAGAGGAGGTAGAAGCTTTAAAGGACGATCTACGGGGCAGTACGTTAACGTCGCCGCAGAAGTGAATAAGGTTGAAATCAGTCAAGGGCCTTGTATAGAAATACCATCTTGAAAGTAATTAAATTCAATTTGACTTTAACAACGATATTGAAAATCAGGCGGCCTGGTCAACTTAGAACGGCAAGACATGGTACTGTCAAGATGTATTAAAAGGGCTGTCCGAGAAACTGAGAAAACATAACAAGCTTATACGAATCGTTGACTCTTCTGCTGGGGGCTGGGACACTGTAAAGCTATACGAAGCTAACAGTAGTATAGATATTAAGCGTACCAGGACAGTTTTACATCGCGGGGCCTTAACAAAAATGTTCACCATAATGAGAGACCCATGTCTGTAGCTCGAAGGTCAAGGTCACACTTGGAGGTAAAAGGTCCGAAATAGGCTTGTCCGGGATGTAACTTTGTCTTGCATTGTGGGATTTTGAAATAAATTGGGACAAACGTTCATCACAATGACACGACATATCGCGCGCAAGACCCAGGTCCATAGCTCAAAGGTCAAGGTCACACTTGGAGGATAAATGTTAGAAATATGCTTGTCCGAGCTGTAACTTTGTCATGCATCGTAGGATTTAGAAATAGCTTGACACAAATGTTCACCATAATGATACGGCGTGTCGCGCGCAAGACCCAAGTCCGTAGCTCAAAGATCAAGGTCACGATACCTTCAGAACACAGGAAAACATATTTTGCAGCTAAACAACATTCCTTGCATGATCATTTACATGGCTACATTCAACCTTTCATATGGGTACATTCGAAGATAACTGTTTCTTCAATAACTTCAGAAATAACAAACTGGCTAATAACAACTTCATTTCTTTGAAATTTTTGCAATTATTGTGTTGACGAAACACAGTAACCTTTAACAGCGGTTTGACATTTGTGCAATTATTGTGTTGACAAACAGTAACCTTCGATATACTGTGTCATTGAATTCCATATTGAGCAAGAGTTCCACACTTAATATGTGATATACTGTGTCATTGAATTCCATATGGAGCAAGAGTTACACACTTAATATGTGATATACTGTGTCATTGAATTCCATATGGAGCAAGAGTTACACATTTAATATGTGATATACTGTGTCAGTGAATTTCATATGGAACAGGAGTTACACACTTAATATGTGATATACTGTGTCATTGAATTCCATATGGAGCAAGAGTTCCACAGTTAATATGTGATATACTGTGTCATTGAATTAGATATGGATCAAGAGTTACACAATAATATGTGATATACTGTGTCATTGAATTACATATTGAGCAAGAGTTCCACAATTAATATGTGATATACTGTGCCATTGAATTCCATATGGAGCAAGAGTTACACACTTACTATGTGATATACTGTGTCAGTGAATTCCATATGGAGCAAGAGTTCAACACTTAATAAGTGATATACTGTGTCAGTGAATTCCATATATAGCAATAGTTAAACACTTAATATGTGATATACTGTGTCATTCAATTCCATCTTGAGCAAGAGTTCCACACTTAATATGTGATATACGGTGTCATTGAATTCCATATGGAGCAAGAGTTCCACACTTAATATGTGATATACTGTATCAGTGAATTCCATATTGAGTAAGAGTTCCACACCTAATATGTGATATACTGTGTCATTCAATTCCATCTTGAGCAAGAGTTCCACACTTAATATGTGATATACGGTGTCATTGAATTCCATATGGAGCAAGAGTTCCACACTTAATATGTGATCTACTGTGTCAGTGAATTCCATATTGAGCAAGAGTTCCACACTTAATATGTGATATACTGTGTCAGTGAATTCCATTTGGAGCAAGATTTACACACTAAATGTGATATACAGTGTCAGTGAATTCAATATGGAGCAAGAGTTCCACACTTAATATGTGATATACTGTGTCATTGAATTCTATATAGAGCAAGAGTTACACACTTAATATGTGATATACTGTGTCAGTGAATTCCATATGGAGCAAGAGTTCCACACTTAATATGTGATATACTGTGTCAATGAATTCCATATGGAGCAAGAGTTACACACTTAATATGTGATATACTGTGTCATTGAATTCCATATTGAGCAAGAGGTCCACACTTAATATGTGATATACTGTGTCACTGAATTCTATATGCAGCAAGAATTCCACACTTAATATGTGATATACTGTGTCAGTGAATTCCATTTGGAGCAAGATTTACACACTAAATGTGATATACAGTGTCAGTGAATTCAATATGGAGCAAGAGTTCCACACTTAATATATGACATACTGTGTCATTGAATTCCATATGGAGCAAGAGTTACACACTTAATATGTGATATACTGTGTCAGTGAATTTCATATGGAGCAAGAGTTCCACACTTAATATGTGATATACTGTGTCATTGAATTCCATATGGAGCAAGAGTTACACACTTAATATGTGATATACTGTGTCATTGAATTTCATATGGAGCAAGAGTTCCACACTTAATATGTGATATACCGTGTCATTGAATTCCATATGGAACAAGAGTTACACGTTTAATATGTGATATACTGTGTCAGTGAATTTCATATGGAGCAAGAGTTCCACACTTAATATGTGATATACTGTGTCATTGAATTCCATATGGAGCAAGAGTTCCACACTTAATATGTGATATACCGTGTCATTGAATTCCATATGGAACAAGAGTTACACGTTTAATATGTGATATACTGTGTCATTGAATTCCATATAGAGCAAGAGTTCCACACTTAATATGTGATATACTGTGTCAGTGAATTCCATACTGAGCAAGAGTTACACACTTAATATGTGATATACTGTGTCATTGAATTCCATATAGAGCAAGAGTTACATACTTAATATGTGATATACTGTGTCAGTGAATTCCATATGGAGCAAGAGTTCCACACTTAATATGTGATATACTGTGTCAGTGAATTAGATATGGAGCAAGAGTTACACACTTAATATGTGATATACTGTGTCATTGAATTCCATATAGAGCAAGAGTTCCACAATAATATGTGATATACTGTGTCAGTGAATTCCATATGGAGCAGGAGTTCCAGACTTAATATGTGATATACTGTGTCAGTGAATTCCATATGGAGCAAGAGTTACACACTTAATATGTGATATACTGTGTCATTGAATTAGATACGGAGCAAGAGTTCCACACTTAAAATGTGATATACTGTGTCATTGAATTCTATATGGAGCAAGAGTTCCACACTTTTTATGTCATACACTCTGTCAGTGAATTCCATATGGAGCAAGCGTTCCACACTTAATATGTGATATACTGTGTCAGTGAATTCCATATGGAGCAAGATTTACACACTTAATATGTGATATACTGTGTCAGTGAATTCCATATGGAGCAAGAGTTCCACACTTAATAAGTGATATACTGCGTAATTGAATTCCATATGGAGCAAGAGTTACACACTTTATATGTGATATACTGTTTCATTGAATTCTATATTGAGCAAGAGTTCCACACTTAATATGTGATATTCTCTGTCAGTGAATACCATATGGAGCAAGAGTTCCACACCTAATATGTGATATACTGTGTCAGTGAATTCCATATGGAGTAAGAGTTACACACTTAATATGTGATATACTGTGTCAGTGAATTCCATATGGAGCAAGAGTTCCACACTTAATATGTGATATACTGCGTCAGTGAATTCCATATGGAACAAGAGTTCCACACTTAATATGTGATATACTGTGTCATTGAATTGGATATGGAGTAAGAGTTACACACTTAATATGTTATTTACTGTGTCATTGAATTACATATTGAGTAAGAGTTACACACTTAATATGTGATATACTGTGCCATTGAATTCCATATGGAGCAAGCGTTACACACTTTCTATGTGATATACTGTGTCAGTGAATTCCATATGGAGCAAGAATTCCACACTTAATATGTGATATACTGTGTCATTGAATTCTATATGGAGCAAGAGTTTCACACTTAATATGTGATATATTGTGTCATTGAATTCCACATAAAGCAAGAGTTAACACTTAATATGTGATATACTGTATCATTGAATACCATATTGAGAAAGAGTTCCACACTTAATATGTGATATACTGTGTCATTGAATTCCATATGAAGCAAGAGTTACACACTTAATATGTGTTATATTGTGTCATTGAATTCCATATATAGCAAGAGTTAACACTTAATATGTGATAAACTGTGTCATTGAATTCCATATTGAGCAAGAGTTACACACTTAATATATGATATACTGTGTCATTGAATTCCATATGGAGCAAGAGTTCCACACTTAATATGTGATATACTGTGTCAGTGAATTCCATACTGAGCAAGAGTTACACACTTAATATGTGATATAGTGTGTCATTGAATTCCATATGGAGCAAGAGTTCCACACTTAATATGTGATATACTGTGTCAGTGAATTAGATATGGAGCAAGAGTTACACACTTAATATGTGATATACTGTGTCATTGAATTCCATATAGAGCAAGAGTTCCACACTTAATATGTGATACACTGTGTCAGTGAATTCCATATGGAGCAAGAGTTCCAGACTTAATATGTGATATACTGTGTCATTGAATTCTATATGGAGCAAGAGTTACACACTTAATATGTGATATACTGTGTCATTGAATTAGATACGGAGCAAGAGTTCCACACTTAAAATGTGATATACTGTGTCATTGAATTCCATATGGAGCAAGAGTTCCACACTTAATATGTCATACACTCTGTCAGTGAATTCCATATGGAGCAAGCGTTCAACATTTAATATGTGATATACTGTGTCAGTGAATTCCATATGGAGCAAGAGTTACACACTTAATATGTGATATACTGTGTCAGTGAATTCCATATGGAGCAAGAGTTCCACACTTAATATGTGATATACTGCGTAATTGAATTCCATATGGAGCAAGAGTTACACACTTTATATGTGATATACTGTGTCATTGAATTCCATATGTAGCAAGAGTTCCACACTTAATATGTGGTATTCTCTGTCAGTGAATACCATATGGAGCAAGAGTTCCACACCTAATATGTGATATACTGTGTCAGTGAATTCCATATGGAGCAAGAGTTCCACACTTAATATGTGATATACTGTGTCATTGAATTGGATATGGAGTAAGAGTTACACACTTAATATGTTATTTCCTGTGTCACTGAATTACATATTGAGTAAGAGTTACACACTTAATATGTGATATACTGTGCAATTGAATTCCATATGAAGCAAGCGTTACACACTTTCTATGTGATATACTGTGTCAGTGAATTCCATATGGAGCAAGAGTTCCAAACTTAATATGTGATATACTGTGTCATTGAATTCCATATGGAGCAAGAGTTACACAATTAATATGTAATATATTGTGTCATTGAATTCCACATATAGCAAGAGTTCCACACTTAATATGTGATATACTGTGTCATTGAATTCCATATTGAGCAAGAGTTCCACACTTAATATGTGATACACTGTGTCATTGAATTCCATATGGAGCAAGAGTTACACACTTAATATGTGATATATTGTGTCATTGAATTCCATATATAGCAAGAGTTAACACTTAATATGTGTTATACTGTGTCATTGAATTCCATATTGAACAAGAGTTCCACACTTAATATGTGATATACTGTGTCATTGAATTCCATATGGAGCAAGAGTTCCACACCTAATATGTGATATACTGTGTCAGTGAATTCCATACTGAACAAGAGGTACACACTTAATATTTGATATACTGTGTCATAGAATTCCATATGAAGCAAGAGTTACACACTTAATATGTGATATACTGTGTCAGTGAATCCCATATGGAGCAAGAGTTCCACACTCAATATGTGATATACTGTGTCAGTGAATTCCATATTGAGCAAGAGTTCCACACGTAATATGTGATATACTGTGTCATTGAATTCCATATGGAGCAAGAGTTCCACACTTAATATGTGATATACTGTGTCAGTGAATTCCATATGGAGCAAGAGTTACACACTTAATATGTGATATACTGTGTCAGTGAATTCCACATATAGCAAGAGTTAACACTTAATATGTGATATACTGTGTCATTGAATTCCATATGGAGCAAGAGTTCCATACTTAATATGTGATATACTGTGTCATTGAATTCCATATGGAGCAAGAGTTCCACACTTAATATGTGATATACTGTGTCAGTGAATTAGATATGGAGCAAGAGTTACACACTTAATATGTGATATACTGTGTCATTGAATTCCATATAGAGCAAGAGTTCCACAATAATATGTGATATACTGTGTCAGTGAATTCCATATGGAGCAGGAGTTCCAGACTTAATATGTGATATACTGTGTCAGTGAATTCCATATGGAGCAAGAGTTACACACTTAATATGTGATATACTGTATCATTGAATTAGATACGGAGCAAGAGTTCCACACTTATAATATGTGATATACTGTGTCATTGAATTCTATATGGAGCAAGAGTTCCACACTTAATATGTCATACACTCTGTCAGTGAATTCCATATGGAGCAAGCGTTCCACACTTAATATGTGATATACTGTGTCAGTGAATTCCATATGGAGCAAGATTTACACACTTAATATGTGATATACTGTTTCAGTGAATTCCATATGGAGCAAGAGTTCCACACTTAATAAGTGATATACTGCGTAATTGAATTCCATATGGAGCAAGAGTTACACACTTTATATGTGATATACTGTTTCATTGAATTCTATATTGAGCAAGAGTTCCACACTTAATATGTGATATTCTCTGTCAGTGAATACCATATGGAGCAAGAGTTCCACACCTAATATGTGATATACTGTGTCAGTGAATTCCATATGGAGTAAGAGTTACACACTTAATATGTGATATACTGTGTCAGTGAATTCCATATGGAGCAAGAGTTCCACACTTAATATGTGATATACTGCGTCAGTGAATTCCATATGGAACAATAGTTACACACTTAATATGTGATATACTGTGTCATTGAATTCCATATGGAGCAAGAGTTCCACACTTAATATGTGATATACTGTGTCATTGAATTGGATATGGAGTAAGAGTTACACACTTAATATGTGATATACTGTGCCATTGAATTCCATATGGAGCAAGCGTTACACACTTTCTATGTGATATACTGTGTCAGTGAATTCCATATGGAGCAAGAATTCCACACTTAATATGTGATATACTGTGTCATTGAATTCTATATGGAGCAAGAGTTTCACACTTAATATGTGATATATTGTGTCATTGAATTCCACATAAAGCAAGAGTTAACACTTAATATGTGATATACTGTATCATTGAATACCATATTGAGAAAGAGTTCCACACTTAATATGTGATATACTGTGTCATTGAATTCCATATGAAGCAAGAGTTACACACTTAATATGTGTTATATTGTGTCATTGAATTCCATATATAGCAAGAGTTAACATTTAATATGTGATAAACTGTGTCATTGAATTCCATATTGAGCAAGAGTTACACACTTAATATATGATATACTGTGTCATTGAATTCCATATGGAGCAAGAGTTCCACACTTAATATGTGATATACTGTGTCAGTGAATTCCATACTGAGCAAGAGTTACACACTTAATATGTGATATAGTGTGTCATTGAATTCCATATGGAGCAAGAGTTCCACACTTAATATGTGATATACTGTGTCAGTGAATTAGATATGGAGCAAGAGTTACACACTTAATATGTGATATACTGTGTAATTGAATTCCATATAGAGCAAGAGTTCCACACTTAATATGTGATACACTGTGTCAGTGAATTCCATATGGAGCAAGAGTTCCAGACTTAATATGTGATATACTGTGTCATTGAATTCTATATGGAGCAAGAGTTACACACTTAATATGTGATATACTGTGTCATTGAATTAGATACGGAGCAAGAGTTCCACACTTAAAATGTGATTTACTGTGTCATTGAATTCCATATGGAGCAAGAGTTCCACACTTAATATGTCATACACTCTGTCAGTGAATTCCATATGGAGCAAGCGTTCCACATTTAATATGTGATATACTGTGTCAGTGAATTCCATATGGAGCAAGAGTTACACACTTAATATGTGATATACTGTGTCAGTGAATTCCATATGGAGCAAGAGTTCCACACTTAATATGTGATATACTGCGTAATTGAATTCCATATGGAGCAAGAGTTACACACTTTATATGTGATATACTGTGTCATTGAATTCCATATGTAGCAAGAGTTCCACACTTAATATGTGATATTCTCTGTCAGTGAATACCATATGGAGCAAGAGTTCCACACCTAATATGTGATATACTGTGTCAGTGAATTCCATATGGAGCAAGAGTTCCACACTTAATATGTGATATACTGTGTCATTGAATTGGATATGGAGTAAGAGTTACACACTTAATATGTTATTTCCTGTGTCACTGAATTACATATTGAGTAAGAGTTACACACTTAATATGTGATATACTGTGCAATTGAATTCCATATGAAGCAAGCGTTACACACTTTCTATGTGATATACTGTGTCAGTGAATTCCATATGGAGCAAGAGTTCCACACTTAATATGTGATATACTGTGTCATTGAATTCCCTATTGAGCAAGAGTTCCACACTTAATATGTGATATACTGTGTCATTGAATTCCATATGGAGCAAGAGTTACACACTTAATATGTGATATATTGTGTCATTGAATTCCATATATAGCAAGAGTTAACACTTAATATGTGTTATATTGTGTCATTGAATTCCATATTGAACAAGAGTTCCACACTTAATATGTGATATACTGTGTCATTGAATTCCATATGGAGCAAGAGTTCCACACCTAATATGTGATATACTGTGTCAGTGAATTCCATACTGAACAAGAGGTACACACTTAATATTTGATATACTGTGTCATAGAATTCCATATGGAGCAAGAGTTACACACTTAATATGTGATATACTGTGTCAGTGAATTCCATATGGAGCAAGAGTTCCACACTCAATATGTGATATACTGTGTCAGTGAATTCCATATTGAGCAAGAGTTCCACACGTAATATGTGATATACTGTGTCATTGAATTCCATATGGAGCAAGAGTTCCACACTTAATATGTGATATACTGTGTCAGTGAATTCCATATGGAGCAAGAGTTACACACTTAATATGTGATATACTGTGTCAGTGAATTCCACATATAGCAAGAGTTAACACTTAATATGTGATATACTGTGTCATTGAATTCCATATGGAGCAAGAGTTCCATACTTAATATGTGATATACTGTGTCATTGAATTCCATATGGAGCAAGAGTTCCACACTTAATATGTGATATACTGTGTCAGTGAATTCCATATGGAGCAAGAGTTACACACTTAATATGTGATATACTGTGTCAGTGAATTCCACATATAGCAAGAGTTAACACTTAATATGTGATATACTGTGTCATTGAATTCCATATGGAGCAAGAGTTCCATACTTAATATGTGATATACTGTGTCAGTGAATTCCATATGGAGCAAGAGTTACACACTTAATATGTGATATACTGTGTCAGTGAATTCCACATATAGCAAGAGTTAACACTTAATATGTGATATACTGCGTCATTGAATTCCATATGGAGCAAAAGTTACACACTTTATATGTGATATACCGTGTCAGTGAGTTCCATATGGAGCAAGAGTTCCACACTTAATATGTGATATACTGCGTCATTGAAATCCATATGGAGCAAGAGTTACACACTTTATATGTGATATACTGTGTCATTGAATTCTATATTGAGCAAGAGTTCCACACTTAATATGTGATATACTGTGTCATTGAATTCCATATGGAGCAAGAGTTCCACACTTATTATGTGATATACTTTGTCAATGAATTCCATATGGAGAAAGAATTACACACGTAATATGTGATAAACTGTGTCAGTGAATTCCATATGGAGCAAGAGTTACACTTAATATGTGATATACTGTGTCATTGAATTCCATATGGAGCAAGAGTTCCACACACACTTAATATGTGATATACTGTGTCAGTGAATTTCATATGGAGCAAGAGTTCCACCTTTAATATGTGATATACTGTGTCAGTGAATTCCATATTGAGCAAGAGTTCCACACGTAATATGTGATATACTGTGTCATTGAATTCCAGATGGAGCAAGAGTTATACACTTAATATGTGATATACTGTGTCATTGAATTCCATATTGAGCAAGAGTTACACACTTAATATGTGATATTCTGTGCCATTGAATTCCATATGGAGCAAGAGTTACACACTTACTATGTGATATACTGTGTCAGTGAATTCCGTATGGAGCAAGAGTTCCACACTTAATATGTGATATACTGTGTCACTGAATTTCATATGGAGCAAGAGCGACGGTCAAGTCACATATGAAATTTACTGACATCGTATACGCCATATTAGGTCACTAACACACTGTGTAACTATTATATCTTACCGACTATACTTCAGATCAGAAGAATACATTTTAAAGTAGTGTTTGGCATTTTTAAAATAAGAAAGTGTACGGGAAACAACATGACGTTGTGAAGGAAATGACGTCACATCTACACCTGGTTTGACGTGAATTAAAATGTTGAGATATACACATTTCCCAAGTCAAATTAATAGGCATGAGTGGTAGGCAAGATATTAGTCGTTACTGGTCGTTACAAAAACTACTATATCGGCGTGATATTATTCTCTTCGGTGAGTTGTATGCATGGACGTGTGGTATTTAGGGTTTAGTTGAATTACGGCAGCTCTTTATGCAGACATTGCCAGCAAGTGCAAACTGGAGTCGTGACGCATACTTCATCTATATTTTAAAGGAACACATCTCTATGGTCTGTACAGAATATTAAACCGAGCTCTGATTATCATTACTAGATAATATATGAACAGAACGGTCTGATTCTCACAGCTAGATAATATATGAACAGTCTGATTCTCACAGCTAGATAATATATAAACAGTCTGATTCTCACAGCTAGATAATATATGAACAGTCTGATTCTCACAGCTAGATAATATATGAACAGAACGGTCTGATTCTCACAGCTAGATAATACATGAACAGTTTGATTCTCACAGCTAGATAATATATAAACAGTCTGATTCTCACAGTAGATAATATATGAACAGTCTGTATACGTCATTATCATTATTTGACATTACTGTTTGCGTTTCTTGTTCAACATTCAATAAAGGAAACTCTACACAAATGTTATATTTATTAATGTATACTTACTAAAATACAACAGATAACAGAGACAACTGAAAACAAGAACTGTTACAAGAAAAAACAATTTGCTAGTACCAGTTATGAGGTAAGGATTATCATGTTTACGCAGTCTACACACACCTTACATAAACTATATATGAATATTTGGTTTAAGGATCATAATACGAGTCGTAGTTATAACATTGTTACCACAGTGTTGAACACTTGTGTAACAGGAACATTAGACGAAGTGTTTAGAAAGTTTAATAATCGTCACCTTAGAAGAAAACGTTGCTTTCTTAGAAAACATTGCTGGATGAAGAAATTGTAGAGACACTAAATGAAGTGTTTCTAAAACACTAGAAGAAGTGTATAGAAATATTTTAGAAATCTTTCTTATTGAAGACATTATAGAAACACGAGATGAAGCGTTTGGAGCGAGTTGTTAGAAACACTGCTTGAAGACAGACCTTTTAGAAACAGAGTTTTTAGAAACAGTGCTATTGGAGAACTTATAGAACACTATATAAAGCGTTCATAAAAACACAATATGCAATATTGAGAGATAAAATAAAACTCGCTCATGTGCGTCGCGTCTATTCATGTTTTATTTTAGTAAAATGTATTTATGTAAAACTAAACAACAATCACTTAACACCAATATAAGGCATTTATATTAGTACAAGATAGTTGAGCAAAGGTTTAGAAATATTGGACAATACTTTGTACACAGAAATACTGATTAATTTTACATGGAACATAATATTCACAACCATAATATTAAAACCAATGTAAATATACATGCACGTGTAAACAATCCAAATTCCAAATTGTGCCCACCTCAACAATTGACCAAAACCAAAGCTTCCACAGTATGAAAGCGTTAAACCTTATATTTTATTCACGACACAACAACAAATTTTCTTTTTATTTAATTCTTTTAGATCAATGTTTGTGCATAAATTTATTTTCAGCTCAGAATTAGTTAATAAAATTGCTCGGACTCACAGTTTCTTAATTTGGTTATTTCCAATCAAATGATATAACTGATTGCATTTCGTTTTCTGTTATCTCCACCTTTAAATGACACAATTCCTAAAATATCTGAACGATTTTCAAAAACTTTTCTTCGATTATTTTCAAGCTAATGATATCCATTAACAGTTGTTTTCTAAAATGAACTGTTTTTTTGCATTGAACCGTAACAGCGAAATAACTGTGAAAAATAAAGTCACTGTGTTATGTTTCATTGGTAAATCCTGATATTTAATAATTGTTGAGTATAGTCTACAATAAAATATAGTTTAAATATATGCACCTGAAATGTATATGTTACGTTATTACGTCAATGTTGTTGATGTACGATCCGCCATTAAACACGAACTTCGCATTTGTTGACAAGATGTTTTAACAGCGACGACATAAAGGCGACGTGCACTTATATTGTTGGCGTTCATTTATAATTATGACCTTCCTGTATATTGCCTGTATAAGTGTAACGTGCACAGATAATTGATTATTGAACTTATAATTGTAACGTGCACAGGTAACTGAAAAGTGCACTTATAACAGTGCAGTTATAATTGTGGAACTCATTTTAGGTCATTGTGACGTGCACCTATAATCGACAAGTATAAATTGTTAAACCTTCACATTGCGTACATAAGACACAACAAGGTCTAGCGATATTCATGAGTGGTTAAGAATAGGTGAGCAAGACAATTGCAAACTTCATTATCAAGAGTTAATGAGGCCAGAACATTTTGAATCTTTAGAAACAACAATCATAGTAATGAGCTTGTCAATATTTATGAATGCAGAAACAAGAATTAAGTAGCAAGCCAATTTTAAAACTTCAGATACAACTGATCAATGTTCTCAAACACAGTTTCAGCAAATGTCATCGATTATAAAACCGACTTCGTTACGTTTAATAGAAAATAGAAGCTAAGCTGAATAATGTTGTTCGTGAAAATACATTACACTAAAGTTATGCTCATGTGTATGTCTTTTCAGCCGCTGAAATGAAACACACAAACAATAGTGTTTCACAAAGTCGATCACATTTGATGCTCAAACATATAATCATATGACACCACCTAAATCAAAACACGTGTGCATTATTGACTTCATTTGATTAAATTGAGCAATAACATGTACAGCATAACATGCAGTACGAGTTTTAACAATGCATACGTATTAATGTTATAAACGAATATACAATATATAAACGTAAACAGTCTTCTTCTGGGCTCTCAACTAATCAAATGTGACACTCGCCACATAACACACAGGTTCTATGTCGCTTCGCACCACACTTTTACGAACTCTGTAAAAGAAAGCAATAACATTCAGTTTACTATGCATTTATCAGGTGACACTCTAACGATATATTTCTTAACAAAACGTTCTCTGTTTACACTTTAATCTAACATTGCATTTGCATTCACAACCCCTTTTCAAGTTTACACGATAATTTAAAAACAATTACACCCACCTCCTTTTGCAAGGTAACACAATAATTAACAGCCCAAAGTTTCAGTGGGATGCCGTCAACTCGTTCAAGGTTACACAATAACTAATAATTTCTTCACCCATTTTTTCAATGTTACGCAATAATTAATATTCCAACGTGTCAGTGGGATTCATTCACATCTTTTAAGGTTACACAATAACTAACACTTTCTTCACCCACCTTTTTAAAGTTACACAATAACTAACACTTTCTTCACCCACCTTTTTAAAGTTACACAATAACTAACGATTTGTTCACGCATTTGTTCACACATTAGTTATTGTGTAGCTTTGGAAAAAGTGGGTGAATCCCACTGAAACATCGGATTAAAGTAACAAATGAAAAACGTGCGTTATCAATTGATCCATTATTGTTATTTTGGAATTAAAAATATATAGAATTTCGATATAAGTTTCAAGACTTGAAATGATATTCTAAATGTACAAGGAACATTGTATTTCTAGACCATATGTTTCGTTTTTTTATGTTCTCTGCACATCTGGGCAAACGTGTTTATATTACAAGTTATAAACGGCCATGTCAATTGTTTCTAATGTTTTAAGATATTCTATGACACTGAAACATCGGATTAAAGTAAAAAATGAAAAACGTGCGTTATCAAATGATCCATTATTGTTATTTTGGAATTAAAAATATATAGAATTTCGATATAAGTTTCAAGACTTGAAATGATATTCTAAATGTACAAGGAACATTGTATTTCTAGACCATATGTTTCGTTTTTTTATGTTCTCTGCACATCTGGGCCAACGTGTTTATATTACAAGTTATAAACGGCCATGTCAATTGTTTCTAATGTTTTAAGATATTCTATGACACTCACATTTGCCTAAGACACAAGTATATTGAAAATAAAGTATTGGAATTAAGAGCCTTTGTTTCTTTTTGTTTAAATGGATTTTTGAAGGCGGGAAAAAGAGTCAACAAAATGAGCATAGAGCGTTGTTTGTTTGGTTGTCATTCGATTTGGTAAAAAAAGAGTATGATAATGGACCTTTTGAAAATGTACCACCGATAACTGACTATAAGTATCGGGCTCAGCGATCTCCAAAGATCGACTGAATAACAGTACTGATTGCAAGCGCGGGGAGACGTTTTACTGCCGCCACACTCAGAGCAACGCCACTGTGCTATAAAAAAAAGAGTATGATAATGGACCTTTGGAAACGGCCGAGCACGACACATGCGAAATATTGCAGTCTCGGTTTGATTGAGACTGTTCATGAGTGGTAGTGAAATATGCTAGCTACCGCTCACGCCCTCTAGCCCCGGGTTGAGCAGAACTCAATATTCATAAAATCAACAGCACGAAATTTTAACCATCCCGAAGATGGCATGCATATGGCGGTGGACATGGAGTTATCCTTCTTTAACGTATTCCCCATGTCGTACGGCGTATGGTCCCAGTATCTAATAAAATGAAATGCCCCGAAGAGCGAAATAAACATAATGGAATTTAGTTGGGAGCAGCGGTTATGAAGCCTGCGTATAAAAAGCAGACAACATATCCTATGAGTGGTTAAACAATACCCAGAGCCTTTTATCGGCCGGAGTAGTGGAACCACCGAATCAAAAATTAAGTACCACCGATAACTAACTATAAGTATCGGGCTCAGCGATCTCCAAAGATCGACTGAATTACAGTACTGATTGCAAGCGCGGGGAGACGTTTTACTGCCGCCACACTGCACAAGCAACGCCACTGTGCTATAAAAAAAGAGTATGATAATGGACCTTTGGAAACGGCCGAGCACGACACATGCGAAATATTGCCGTCTCGGTTTGATTGAGACTGTTCATGAGTGGTAGTGAAATATGCTAGCTACCGCTCACGCCCTCTAGCCCCGGGTTGAGCAGAACTCAATATTCATAAAATCAACAGCACACAATTTTAACCATCCCGAAGATGGCATGCATATGGCGGTGGACATGGAGTTATCCTTCTTTAACGTATTCCCCATGTCGTACGGCGTATGGTCCCAGTATCTAATAAAATGAAATGCCCCGAAGAGCGAAATAAACATAATGGAATTTAGTTGGGAGCAGCGGTTATGAAGGCTGAACCCCATAAATCCGCGCGCTGTCTGAAATACGTAACATGTCTTGAAGTGTCACCTGTTCTAAGACATTCCGATAATTTTATTTTAAGAGTTATGCCTATGTCAAAATGTTGATATCAGGCTAATAGTTGGAGTCTGAAAAACACTCAAATCTGTGATGGACACAACAGCGTAAGTAGATATAAAGGTCGAACAGGAAAGGCAGCATTGACCACAGTCAACCAAAAACACGCTTAGAAACAAACAACACTTATAAAGATGACTATAAGGTGACACGACATCACAAACATAAAACGGGTTGTAAATAGGGCTACCGCCTTGAACGGTCAGTGGCAAAATGGGCCGCTTGGGGTTTAAACCATGTTCTAGAGTGCATCAAACCCCACTCTTACCCTATTGTCTTCCCAATAAAACGAGACAGTGTAAATAAAGATATCCCCGCAAGGTTATATTCTATAACAAACAATGCAGCATTAATAGGCAATATAAGTATAATACATAATGATCATGTTAATATGAATATATAAAACATATATAAAAAGTCTAGAAAGCCACACAGCAAGTACTTGTTGACTTGGCAGAAGCCGGAGCCACAAGTGAACACACCATTAAGGGTACGTACGACAAGACAAGATTTAAGACAAGCATCAGACGCTACCGTTATTTGAAGAGTTAGATTTACATCATCATAGGATCCACAATCAGACGAAAGCATAGTGATGAACTGTAAATGGCTCAACCACTAAACATGCTGTACGTTGCAAAACCCATAACCTGTTTTGATAAACGTTTTAACAAGTTTAATACATATTGTATGAATGTGATTATGACCAAGGATATTACGCAGTATGTAAATCACATCACCATTGAAGTCAGGTTGTGATAGTCCTTGTCGCAGAAGTATTCTTAAATTACTTTTATATGTTAAAAGTAGATCAGCGTTACGATAATACAATTTTGCAGGGTTTTTCGAAGTTTATGGTAACGGTTGCCTGATGGAGTAGCTTCTTAGTTATACACATATTACGAATATTAAAGTCCTCAACTCGACTAGAAGTTCTGGAAAAACGAATAAGTTGAGAAACATAGACCCCATAAGAAGTAGCTCGGGAAACAACACTATCTAAGCGAGGATAATTAACAATATAAAAATTACAATCATCTCTCTGGTCATAGATTTTACTTATTATTTCTCCATTTTCAGTAGAGAGATGTAAATCAAGGAAAGAAGCGACATAATCAAAAGTATTAGCTTTTACAGATTTAACACGGGAAAAACTCCGATAATTACATAGGTAAACAGGTTGTAACGTGCACCACATTTTTGTTACTTTCTTATTATTTGCATGTTACTTTCATTTGTACAAATGATACCACATATATTGTTCATGTTAAAATAATACTCCTGTGGCACATGTGAAATGTTTACACAGAATATCATATGTATTACACATGTGTTACGTTCATATGAAATACATTAGTCGAATACATATGTGGCACATATGTAAAACATATGAATTTCATGACTAGATATATTTCCTGTGTACGACTGTTACTTGCAAAGTGTGGATATCGCATACATATTAAAAGTATATGCGTTCTCTGAGGTCGTATATCGAGGATTTAGTGCGTTTATTCATATACTGAAAGGAAAAAGAAACGCGACGCGGGAATTTCTGCTATATATTGTATGTACAATATGCTGCTGTTAATCGAATGGTATATGGCTACGTAAGAAATCTTTTATGCAAACTCTTTAAGTTAAATACAGTACTGAACTGGCTCAATTTTTCAAAGAGGAACTTTAACATTTATGAATTTCTTGTTACAACGTGTACTGTGATTGAAACGTCTACAGCACCACTGTTGTGTCTTTTCTCTAACTAACTGCAACTTTTATTTTTACAAAACATTTTGGGATTTCCTTGGAATATATATGGTATTAAGTGTGCAGTATATACAATATATAGCGGGAATTCCCGTGTCGCGTTTCTTTTTCCTTTTAGTAATATGTAGTTTTGCGCTGACCCTTCAATATGTGCTCGGAACTATATGACCCTGCGAGAATAAATACAATAACTGCCCAAAGTAGGTTGTGGTTTGTTTTCTATTTTCGCTTAATAGTATTTTTTGGCTCAAACATGGAAAACAAACGATCATTACACAGGGAAAATGTTGTGAAGTGTACCTATTTTTACTTTCTTATTATTTGCATATTACTTTCATGTGTACAAATGATACCATACATATTGTTCATGTTCCGATAATACACCTGTGGCACAAAATGTATACATATGTATTTCATTTGAAATTACAATACATAAAATACATATTCATTCATCTAAAAAAAACTAATGTTGTGAAGTGTACCTATTTTTACTTTATTATTATTTGCATATTACTTTCATGTGTACAAATGATACCATACATATATTGTTCATGTTCCGATAATACACCTGTGGCACAAAATGTATACATGTGTATTTCATTTGAAATTACAATACATAAAATACATATTCATCCATCTAAAAAAACTGAACGTTGTAGAAAATGGTTAAAGAACATGTTTAAGTTTTAAAGTTGTTTATTAACAAATATGTATTACACATGTGTTATTTTTATATGAAATACATATGTGGAAAACATATGTAGATATATTCCTGTGTACGACTGTTATTAGCAAAAGAGTTGAAATAGTAAAAGCGTTTATGTGCTCGGTACTATATGACCCTGCGATGATAAACACAACACCAAGCAATAACTACCCAAATTATTTGTATTTATTTTTTCTATATTCGCTTAATATGTAACATATATGTTAAGGAAATGAATTTAAAAATACCTTCATAGTTGATGTTACCGTCTCCGTCAATATCCGCCTGTTTCATCATATCTTCCAACTCTTTATCCGTTAGACCCTCCCCTAGCTTCTTCATGGCCACTCTGAAATAATGTTGTAATTAAAACTAAAACTGGCTCTTGTAAATAACCGAATGTGCGTTATTGAGGCTGTGAATATGAGTCGAAGGCTCAAAGGAGAGCAATTGGAATCATAATGCATTCCCTTCGTCCGCCCGTCGTCCGTCCGTCGTCCGTCGTTAACTTTTGATTCAAACGACTTCCCCTCAGAAGCTTTTTGTCAATGTTGATCAAATTGTACATGGATGTAACTGAGGTTAATGCATTTCAAAAATGTACGCGGATACACACAAAAGATTAACAGGTACAAATCGACGGACGACGGACGAATTGCCATCACTTCGGCCAGTAGAGATGAAAATGATCTCACAAACTTAAACACATTTCGTACCCTCACACCCTGAACACAATAAATCAGGATCTATTGACTATATATACGGTTTGCTCTTGACAATCTGCAAATTTTAAATCGTCAAAACTTGCCACGTATTTTATCTCAGATAAAAATGTAGCAAATATGTTTTCTGCGCAAATATGCTTTATGCGCGTTTGAAGCAAAAGTAAACATTGTGTGTGATTTAAAAAAGGAAGCAATAATACATTCGACATAGTTTCTATGGTAGAGGGTACCGACCCCCTTTTCGTACGCCGGATTCCGACCCATATTAGCCAGTATTCCGTACGCCGGGTAGTGGTACGCCGTACGCCGACATCGCAGTTTTTCATACGCGTACGCCGTATTTTTCTCAAAAAATATTTTTTTCCATCCAAAAAATTAAATTTAAGCTAATTTATGTCTCAGATTGCTGGAAATGCCATTTCAGAGCACCTAGGTTTCAAAATTGTCCGTGGGGCATGCCCCCGGACCCCCCTAGAGAGCTCGGGCCCTGCGGGCCCTCGGGCTCGGCCGCTGCGCGGCCTGGCATGGTTCAAATAGTATTCCGGATGCCAACCCTCTGTTAGGGAGTATTCCAGATGCCACGCCCAAAAAAAGCTAGTACTCCAGATGCCAGGGGTGGCGGGGTTGGTACCCTCATGGTAATAGTCTTTGCGGTCTCCCCGTCGAACTAATATCCGCTAAATTGAATTATATAGCGGTTCAGTCTCATGCTGATAGATAAATCATGCTGTATTTAAACAATAATTGCCTTTGGATTATCTAAGTGACACAATGCGTTACACCAACTGCTGTTGACAGTTTTTGTGGCTAAAGTCATTGCTTATACAAACAAGTAGAACACGAATTAAACGATTACATGTTCAACAGTTGGTTTCCACAAATCTCTAACGGCTATACAGTACTTGCATGAGTACAAAATAAATTATATATCCAACAAGCTCATTAAAAAGACCGGTAGCGCTGACTTTGTTGTAAGGCATAAGCCATATGGCTGCTATTTATGAGTATAATTTGTGTCTGATCAAAGGCTGAACCACATACTGGTGTCACAAGAGATTGAATGTTGGCCACATTAGCGGCAATAAGTCAGGAACCATGTGGCGGTCTGGACAGAAGATTCTCACGGCTGTTGCCGCGAGAGATCATGTATAAAATGGGCCAGCTCCGTGTTCCAGGGAGTCTATAAGCAAGTCTTGAGTTGAAGTCATGTCTATGTTTTATGTACTTTTAAGCTTGCATCAGCAGTCCGCTAGACTCATGTTTTGGCAATTTGAATTCTAAACATTTAACTGTTAGAATTAGGACAAATTTAAATAGGACTGTAATTTGATAAGAGATACGTTTCAAGTTGATTTATTTTGAGTTAGTATATACAATTAAATTGGTGATTGGAAAGTGTGTGTTGTGACGTTTATAAAGCCCTGACTATAACACAAACGATTCTCTTCTCGATTTACGTATCTCCATTGCAAATGGTGAAAAAATTAGCAAAATATATGACAAGAGAAGTGATTTTAATTTTGATATTGTTAATTATTCCCATATAGATGGACATGTTCCCCGAGCAACTTCATATGGGGTCTATGAGTCTCAGCTTATTCGTTTTGTACTCGAGTTGAGGACTTTAATATTCGTAATCTTTGCATTACTAAACAGCTACTCCATCAGGACTACCGTTATCATAAACTGCGTACAACATTTGCAAACTTGTATTATCGTAAATCTGACCTTCTTTCCGAATATAAAGGTAATTCAAGAACTCTTCTGCGACAAGAACTATCACAACCTGACTTCTATGGTGACGTGATTTACCAACTTAATGATTCTTGGTCATGATCGTTTTCATACTATCTTGTCTTGTCGTGCCCTCAATGTTTTGTAATCTTGTTGCTCTTGCTTCTGCCAAGTCACTGAGTACCTTCTTTGTGGCTTTCCAGGCTATTGTTTTTTGTATTTATAAATACACGAGCATCTTTGTGTTTTACTTATATTGCCCATTAATGCTGCCTTCATGGTTACAGAATATTAATGCTGCCTTCTTGGTTGCAGAATAGTTTATGGCGGGGATTTCTTCATTTACACTGTCCCGTTTACGAGGGTGAGTACGAGGTTTGGTGCACCCTAGAACCTGGTTTAAACTCCCAGCGGCCTTTGTTGCCACTGATCTTCCAAGGCGGTAGCCTTATTGCCAATCCTTTTGTGTTTGTTATATTTGGCCTTTTATTCATCTTTAAAGTCGTTCTTTGTTTCTGTGTGTCTTTGTGGTTGACTGTCGTCATTGAATGCTATATTTCCTTTTCGATTTTTCATATCTATATGTTATTGTGTCATCCAAGGCCAATTAGGAAAATTAAGAAGTTTCTGGATGAGTAAATAAAATGTTGATGTTTACATTTAACATCACATGATGTTTTTGTTGACGATGTGAGGCGTCAAAACTGTTATCCATTCCTATCTTTGGATATCGCTGAGCCCCATATTTATAGATATCGGTGGTACATTCTCAATACTTTTGTTTTCTTACTTGCATTTCGAATAGTTAGTTCCAATACTCCAGCCTTTAAGGGTTCTGAGTATTGATTAATCTCCCTAAGGATATGTTGCCTGTTTTTTAATTTAGTCCTTTGACAGTTACCTGTGATACGCATGCTTCATAACGTTTGCTCCCAGCTAATTTCCATTTTGTTTATTTCGCCCATTTTTTCTCGTTGAGGGCAAAGTTGTTCTTTTTACTGGGACCATACGCCGGTGGCCCTGGAATGGTGTGAAAATACCTCATTGAAGGTTCCATATTCACCGTCATATGCATACCATCTTCGGGATGGCTCATACTTCTGTAGTTTTGATATTTTAAATATTGAATTCTGCTCAACCCAGGACTAGAGGGCGTGAACGGTAGCAAGAATTCTTCACTACCGTTCATGAACAGTCTCAATCAAACCGACACTGCAATATTGTTTGTACTTATCGTGTTCGACGATTTTCAAATGTCTCCTTTCGTACATTTTTTTTATTATAGGACTGTCATGCAAGGTTATTTCAAAATAACTTGTTTATCTTAAACGTTTCTATGACATTCTATGACGCTATAAATACAGCCATTTGGGGTTGTTGTTTGTTCAGAATCTGGTTCAGTATCTGGATTGAGAATTTAATTCTAATTCAGAATAAAGTGAAAATAGTGGATGCTTTGAATTAAAATTATATTGTGAGAGGATAAAAACAATAGTGTGCTCCTCTATACTAAAGTGACATTGGATTATTTAGACTATTGTGAATAAATAAACCAGGAAAGATGTGAAATTGGATTAAAAAGACACTTGATACTATTGATTAAAAGGACACTTGACAATTCAGATTAATGCGACAACTGACGTATGCTGACTTCAAGACAACGTTCCATGCTAACTCGTGTAAACACAAACACGAGTAAGCATATGCACGAGTAAAACATGCATACTCCATAATCGTCTATTGACAGGTTCTTTGTCTTAACGGTAATATTCATTTGATATGTATGACGGCTGGAATGAACAATGTATTATTATAACGTCGCTTTAAACAATCATATCAGTACGGTGCCTACTGGTAGCAGTGACCCCAATGCTTAAAGTAGCTATCCCGCCAATAACAGGCCCATTTCTAAACCTGCTGACGGCGAGGTATATACATAACTGGCATATTTTGGCAATCCAAACTCTGTATACATAATATAAACAGCTTTACCTAGCCAAGCCAAATCCCAAAACGGGAGCGTCGAATTACCAGTTACCAACTCATAATTCATTTTACGCATATTCAATCACTGGTGTTATAAACACCCAAGAATAAATCTATACTTTTAATCGGCACATATACATTATATATGACCTGAACACCTAGATAGATTTTGCACTTATTTGGCAGGTTAGTTTCTCTAACTTTATAGTGCTGCCACGCCGACATGATACCCCACCCAGTCATATTTTGCTGACATCGGGCAGACCAGTCCTTCCTAGAACTACCATGTATATGCTGAACGCCAAGCAAAGGAGCTACTAAGAAAAGGTAATAAGTCCAACAAGAAGAGTAGCATTCACAGAATACAGTCACTCAAACAAGTATTACAAAGCAAATGTGATTCAAAATGTACATCACAAACACATTCAGTAAAAATGCACATCACAAACATATAAGGGTTGATAACAGGGGTACCGCCTTGGAACGGTCAGTGACAAAAGGGACCACCGGGGAGTTTAAACCGGTTCAAGGGTGCACCAAACCTCACTCTTACCCTGACATCATCCCTAAACACCAGGAAAGTGTAAATAAAAATAATCCCCGCCGAGTTAACCCGTACATTATAGAAAGCGTAGATAGATGTTGTAAGACAAAATACAGAATATTATATATCAAACAATAAGCTAAACATAAGAAGCTAGTCTCATATGTACTCGATGACTTGTCCGAAGTCAGAGCATCAAGGGGAAAACGATAAGAGCACGACAAAACGGAGTGAAAGTCATTCATAAAACGGAATCCGAAACGTTAGCTTTATTGAGTTTTAGGTCTGGAGGATAAATGTTAGGAACCATAGAAGAAAAGAACGGATGACATCAGCTTGTGTTTCTGGGAAAAGTCCGAACTTAAAGTCACGTTAGTAGCAATATAAAAACAAATCTACGACAAGGGGTGCACAGTTAGTAGTTATAGGAATGACAACGGTTTGCCTAAGAACCCATGGTTAATACCATTTTATGACGTCTTTGGTTTGACCAAGACATAGATGGAACCCACGACCTCCCGCATACGTTCTACTACTAGGCCATGCCGAGGTACTTGAATGGACACTTTACCTTAACTCTTTGGCTTATTCCATTCTTATAAATGGAGGGTAGGTTTGAATAATGTGCAAACAATTTACCTTAATTCTTTGGCATCTATAAGTCCATTTCCGTCCTTATCGAATGTACGGAAGGCAGACCGAATAACGTCTTCTTTGTGGGTGTAGCTTGCATCACCTATAGTAGTAATTATAATGTAAATTATACTTAATTATAAACATTCTATACATCATAACATAGCATCATATAACATTATATCTGCTTAAAAACAAGATCTTCGTTCAAGAATTAAACACCAGTTTTTTTCAACACTACGATTAAGATCTAAATATTTGAATAACACTTTTAACAAAACATTCTCTCCTCTTCCGAGAGATACAAACAGTTAACATCAATAGTTCTTGCTTTTGTAATCATGATTGTCCTTACGTCGTTATACATAGGGCAATTTAAAAAAGTTGATGCACTATTTTCAAACAAGATCTATTCAAAAGGGCTCTGAAAAAACTTGAAAAGAGCTGAAAGAATTATCAAAATGCCATGAAAAACAATGGAGATATGAGCTATTGAACATTTGCAAAGAACATAAATGGATGCGGCCATATTGGAATGATGACGTCATCGCACCTTTTTACCATGTATTGCAAACTGACAACGTCTATTTCAAAGCAAAGAGAATCACTGCAAACTGATTAAACATAAATATACAGATGTAAAATGTATAAATTGAATGCTTATTTTTCATTTGCAATGACTTTCTTTGTTTTATATGGCATTTGCTGTACATTCGATAAGGACGGAAACGGACTTATCATTTATACTTCTTTGCACATTTTCAATAGGTCATATCTCCAAAGCTTTTTCCAAAGCACCTTAAAATAAAGATTGTTTGAAAATAGTGAATGAACCCCTGTAAGATAACATGCAGCATGTCTACAAAACGAACACTTTTTCCTCCACTGCTAGATATATCTATCAGTTTACAAAGCGGATTATGAAGAATTTGCTAGGCTGATCAACACCTGGACCGGGCCAGAATGTAAGAGTGCCATGTGTGCCATGTGTGCCTAATGCTACTTTGGTTTGTTCTTAAAACTCATGTTTTCTCATGTTGGTCTAGCTTGTGAGATGTGTTAACCATGAGAAAATATGTAAGTGTGCCATGTTTTCCTAATGTTGCTTTGGTTGTTCTTTAAACTCATATTTTATCTCATGGTTGTCTACCTTTTATAAAAATACTACTAAAGTCGAACAGGAAATGCAGCTTTCATAGAACACAGTAAACCCAAAAACACGCAACAGGACAAACATGAATGGCAATGTTAACAAAGAATAAAGGCGTATGACGTCACAAACACAAAACGGGTTGACAACAGGGCTACCACCTTGGAACTGTCAGTGGCAAACAAGGCCACCATAAATATGTTGACTAACGATGGGATAAATATGAGCTTGCTTGTTCTTCTTGAGTTTTTGTGTTAGTGTATATATAACTATAGAATTTTATGAGTTTTAATATTCCCTCATTTCTTATTTGATAAATGTACTGCTATGTTTGATGTACCATTATATAAATATCACTTTCATGAGAGGGTGATAGTAAGAATGTTCACCCTGAGGAAATGATTATCGCCCGAGGCAAAGCCGAGGGTTATAATCAATATCCGAAGGGTGAACATTCTTACTATCACCCTCTCATGAATGTGATATTTATTTTATTATACCGAAATCCCCTCGGCAAAAACAAGGTTCATTTTCAGTACCGATTTCACTTTGCCAGATTCCTTTTTTGAAAAAACAAACAATTTGTTTCTAAAAGTTGCTATGAATGTTATATCGTTCGATCGGAAATAACGTAACTAAGAAAATGAGTGGTAGTTTATTGAAATCGGTCAAGTACTTTTGAAGATATGATGAGTTCAAAATAGCAATTTCACCATACTGAGCCGATGACGTCACCGAAACGGCGCGCATCAAAGCTGCGCATGTGATAATTGTTTTACTATCACCCTGCGATTTACTATCACCCTGTACTATCACCCTCGCGTGAGATAGTAAGAAATTACACATTGTTGTCTATGGGGATTTAGCATGGGCGTCTTATGTGAGGTATAATAATTTATTTTGTTGCTTATGTGGCTCCATGCTTATGCCAAATGATATCTTGTTTAGTTTTAGTTAGTGTCTCAGTATGCTTATAAAATGTGTATGTATTGACTGACCGTTCCAATGCGGCAGCCCTATTGTCAACCCTTTATGGTTTGTGATGTCTTTTTTTGGCCTTTTATTCATCTTTAAATTTGTTCTTTGTTTCTCTGTGTGTTTGTGGTTGACTGTCGTCCTTGAATGCTTCTTTCCTGTTCGATTTTTATATCTATATTTACGTGGTTGCAGGTTTATTTTTTATCTTAATACTTAACAGATTATTAACATACTTAATACAAATACTATCAGTGTTTAAAATGTGCTTTTATTGTGATTGTAAACTGTATATATGTATGCTTAAGTTAAATGTGCATAAGATGTGCTTAGATGTAAATCCAACTTTGAATGTGTTTATCTTGGTCTAATTATAATTTTATCTGGACTCTTGCAATACTATTATAATAACCCAGATAGTATGTTATAAATGTGATATATATAAATTTTAACCCCATGATTTTTCTGTTGTAGCTGCTATATTATATGATTTGGTGTTTACATATGTTCTGTTGGAAAATAGCTCATAACGCTAATGTTATATTTGTTTGTAAAAACAAGACTTAAAATTAATATTCTTGCATATTGTATCTTATTCTTGTATCTTGTATCTTGTATCTTGCATCTTGTATCTTGTATCGTGTATCTTGTATCTTGTATCTTGCATCTTGTATATGGTATCTTGTATCGTGTATCTTGTATCTTGTATCTAGTATCTTGTATCTAGTTTCTAATATTATTGCCGATGTATTACCATTCCACATCTCGTATCTTGTATCTTGTATCTTGTATATAGTTTCTAACCTTATTGCCAATGTATTACAACTCCACATCTCGTATCTTGTGTCTTGTATCTTGTATCTAGTTTCTAACCTTATTGCCAATGTATTACATCTTCACATCTTCTATCTTGTATCTTGCATCTTGTATCTTGTATCTTGTATCTAGTTTCTAACATTATTGCCAATGAATTACAACTCCACATCTAATCTTATTGCCAATGTATTATAGCTCTACATCGTATATCTGGTATCTTGTATCTTGCATCTTGTATCTTGTATCTTGTATCTTGTATCTAGTTTCTAACCTTATTGCCAATGTATTACAACTCCACATCTAATCTTATTGCCAATGTATTACATCTCTACATCGTATATCTGGTATCGTGTATCTTGCATGTTGCATCTTGTATCTTGTATCTAGTTTCTAATCTTATTGCCACTGTATTACAACTCCACATCGAAATTTGGCTTCAGCAGACATATAACTCCTTGGTAAAATATGTTTTCAGTAAGGTTCAGCTTCACTTTTTCAGTTTTACACAACTTATCCTATTATTTACCACCATTTATTTTACTAGTTACACAATGTAATCACTTGTGGTTGAATGATGCTATATTACCATATCTAAAACTAATGACATGCCGTCCATTTTATCTCGTTATGACGGAAACTGAAGTCGGGAAACCACATCAATACAGAAGTGTCGCGTGCAAAAAGAGATTACAACCTAATCGTGACACAAAAATGACAACTTAATATATATATTGTTAATTTTATGCTTTGCAATGACATAATGGATTTAAGCAGAGAAATAAAAATGGTATTTAACACATGTGAAACGCAGGTTTTTTAGTTCATTGCCCGAACTACTTTTTTTAGTATCGGTAATTTTTAAAAAATGGTCGAGCATTTTAAGAACTGTTGTCATTTGCAGTGGAAATGTTAGTTTGCCATGTTCACTTTTTGTCATATTTGTAATGTTGGTATGAAAGTCATATATCATTTGAGTTTTTTTGAAGTTATGGTGAATTAAAAAGATCATTTTTACCATACTCACGTATGACATCACCGAACTAATATGTTTTCTGCATACACTTTGATTGAAAGGCGTAAATGACATGTGTTGTTTTGTCGTGAATAATATATTTTATTCATCCCGACGTGACCAAATTTTAATATTTTCACTCATGCCTTCGCATTCTTGAAAATATCAAGTTTCTCACTTCTCGTTGAAATAAGTCAGTCAGAATGCAGGGCATTTTCCCGTCATAATAAATCTTACATACTTACCTATTTTCCCCATTTCTGCTTGCATAAAAGCATAGAACTCTTGGAACTCTATTCTGCCATTTCCTAAAAGGAACAAAAAATAACACTTATCAACGAAAACAAATTTGTGAATGCAATTCCACTATACCGAGTTTGGTAATAAGACAAAATGCCCTGTTACAAATATACCGATTGAAACTGATTCTGTATTCTCCTTAAAACTCATAAAGAATGTGATACTAAGTAGTCAGCTTTTTACTGATGATTTTCTGTCGTAGCCACACGTAGTTAATACAGGAGGCGTGGGAGGTGTTGCACATTATATTGTCGCTCATGAAATCATTAAACCGAGGCTGCTACTTTTCTCTCTTGTTTGCGTTTATTGCTTCCAAGGGATCCCCTTTTCAGTATTTATTACACGGTCAGAGTGATGTATATAGAACTAGAGGCGCAACACTTTATTTCCCTTTTAACATAAATAAAATAGACAGATTTTCTCCTGAAATGTATTTTTAATTTATTATGGGTAATCGTCCAATAAAATTAATTTGTGCAGTGAATTATGTAAAAATTCTAAGCATTAACCGCGCATAGAATATAAGACATTCGGCATCTACACTCAATGACCTCTTCTGTTAGAATGAAGAGTGTCTGAAAGTCTAACGTGTAAATGGTTAATTATAATACATGGTAAATAATCAATCTTCTAACTGTGACTCAAACTGAAATAATTCTAAGTTGAACCTAAAAAGGAAAAAAAGTGTACATTCTTTCATCCAAAAATAATGGAAACGTCGATTTAGGTGAAACCGTAATTGTCAAAAACGATAATTTTTATTGAAACTCTCACTTAAATTAATTTAGATGGGAAACATTTTGACAAGTGGTATTTTTGTTACCATAATCCAATCAATCGTGGGGAAATTGAAAACAATTGCATTAATCACGAGGTTCCGCGTGAGAAAGGGGATTTTGATTACGTTGCGAAACATTGTGCGATATATACTAACGTACGGATTGGAAATGGCATTGACTGACACGCTACAGCCTTAGGGGCAAAATAATCTAATTACTGACGTAAGTCTTAAGCGTAATTCTACATGTTGCATTTAAACTCATCCAAATGTGCACGTTTTATTAGATATTTCAAAAGTGAAGTTCTGCTCTAACGGTTATGCCTCTTATGAAACGGGTTCACCAAGACTTAATATTTTGTAGGTGTAAATTTGCACGATGCGGTGACTGAGAAGTTAGAAAACATGTCTCTTGACACAGACAATGGACTCCCGATTGGACAGTTTTTTTTATTGATAACAAAACATGCAAAATATGAGGGGATGTTAAAAAATAACAAAGTGAATAAATTAGAATTATCATTGCTCAAGGATTAATCTTTCCCCTAGTATTGAACGTTCATGATGATCGTATTACTCTATTCTGATTCCACGATGAGCAAATTAAAAGTATTGATACCATTTTATAACTTTAAATATAACTACTTAACACAAAATCAAGTAAATCCAATTCTTTATGAAACATTTGCAATACGCCTCATACTTATGATGTGAATCGCAGTGAGAGACGTCACAGACAGACAACCGCTCAGGCAAACCATTAACAGTAAGAGTAAACAGGCGAGGAAATATCAGTACACTCAGAGGGGAAATATCAGTACACTCAACTCGGGACAACTTGCAGGCGAAGCAAACTTTCTACTTTTTGACAACTTATTAAAGCTAGCTCTATGACCAAAAAGTAACAACGTATTATACACCTATACATTGACATACATCCCTTCTGAGTTTTACTATATAAATAAGATGTAACTTAGAGTGGTTTACCATTGATGAGCTCCTTTCACGCGCGTGTATGTAAAACGATTCAACCCCTATTGTGAACCAGTTTATGTTTGTGGTGTCGCATACTTTGCTTCTACTTAACCTTGTAATTGTTGTTCGTTTTGAATGCGTGGTTTTAGTTAACTGTGATCTATAAATGCTACATTTATTGTTCGTTTTAAATGCGTGTTTTTAGTTAACTGTGATCTATAAATGCAACATTTACTGTTCGTTTTGAATGCGTGGGTTTAGTTAAATGTGATCTATAAATGCTACATTTACTGTTCGTTTTGCATGCGTGTTTTTAGTTAACTATGTTCTATAAATGCAACATTTACTGTTCGTTTTGAATGCACGTTTTTAGTTAACGTTTTTAGTTAACTGTGATCTATAAATGCTACATTTACTGTTCGATTTGAATCCGTGTTTTTAGTTAACTGTGATCTATAAATGCTATATTTACTGTTCGTTTTGAATGCGTGTTGTTAGTTAACTGTGATTTATAATGGCTACATTTACTGTTCGTTTAGAATGCGTGTTTTTAGTTAACTGTGATCTATAAATGCTACATTTACTGTTCGTTTTGAATGCGTGTTTTTAGTTAACTGTGATCTATAAATGCTACATTTACTGTTCGTTTTGAATGCGTGTTTTTAGTTAACTGTAATCAATAAATGCTACATTTACAGTTCGTTTGGAATGCGTGTTTTTAGTTAACTGAGATCTATAAATGCTACATTTACTGTTCGTTTTGAATGCGTGTTTTTAGTTAACTGTGATCTATAAATGCTACATTTACTGTTCGTTTTGAATGCGTGATTTTAGTTAACTGTAATCTATAAATGCTACATTTACTGTTCGTTTTGAATGCGTGTTTTTAGTTAACTGTGATCTATAAATGCTACATTTACTGTTCGCTTTGAATGTGTGTTTTTAGTTAACTGTGATCTATAAATGCTACATTTACTCTTCGTTTTGAATGCGTGTTTTGAGTTAACTGTGATCTATAAATGCTACATTTACTGTTCGATTTGAATGCGTGTTTTTAGTAAACTGAGATATATCAATGCTATATTTACTGTTCGTTTTGAATGCGTGTTTTTAGTTAACAGTGATCTATAAATGCTACATTTACTGTTCGTTTTGAATGCGTGATTTTAGTTAATTGTGACCTATAAATGCTACAATTACAGTTCGTTTTGAATGCGTGTTTTCAGTTAACTGTGATCTATAAATGCTACATTTACTGTTCGATCTGAATGTGTGTTTTTAGTTAACTGTGATCTATAAATGCTATATTTACTGTTCGTTTTGAATACGCGTTTTTAGTTAACTGTGATCTATAAATGCTACATTTACTGTTCGATTTGAATGCGTGTATTTAGTTAACTGTGATCTATGAATGCTACATTTACAGTTCGATTTGAATGCGTGTTTTAGTTAACTGTGATCTATAAATGCTACATTTACGGTTCGATTTGAATGCGTGTTTTTAGTTTACTGTGATCTATAAATGCTACATTTACTGTTCGATTTGAATGCGTATTTTTAATTAACTGTGATCTATAAATGCTCCATTTACTGTTCGTTTAGAATGCGTGTTTTTAATTAACTGTGATCTATAAATGCTACATTTACTGTTCGTTTTTAATGCGTGTTTTAAGTTAACTGTGATCTATAAATGCTACATTTACTGTTCGATTTGAATGCGTGTTTTTAGTTAACTGTGATCTATAAATGCTATATTTACTGTTCGATTTGAATGCGTATGTTTAGTTAACTGTGATCTATAAAAGGTACATTTACTGTTCGTTTTGAATGCGTGTTTTTAGTTAACTGTGATCTATAAATGCTATATTTACTGTTCGATTTGAATGCGTATATTTAGTTAACTGCAACATTTACTGTTCGATTTGAATGCTTGTTTTTAGTTAACCGGGATCTATAAATGCTACATTTACTGTTCGATTTGAATGACTGTTTTTAGTTAACTGTGATTTATAAATGCTACATTTACTGTTCGATTTGAATGCGTGTTTTTAGTTAACTGTGATCTATAAATGCTACATTTACCGTTCGTTTTGAATGCCTATTTTTAGTTAACTGTGATCTATAAATGCTACATTTACTGTTCGATTTGTATGCGTATTTTTAGTTAACTGTGATCTATAAATGCTACATTTACTGTTCGATTTGAATGCGTGTTTTTAGTTAACTGTGATCTATAAATACTACATTTACTGTTCGATTTGAATGCGTGTTTTTAGTTAAGTGTGATCTATAAATGCTACATTTACTGTCCGATTTGAATGACTGTTTTTAGTTAACTGTGATCTATAAATGCTACATTTACCATTTGATTTGAATGCGTATTTTAAGTTAACTGTGATCTATAAATGCTATATTTACTGTTCGATTTGAATGCGTATGTTTAGTTAACTGTGATCTATAAAAGGTACATTTACTGTTCGTTTTGAATGCGTGTTTTTAGTTAACTGTGATCTATAAATGCTACATTTACTGTTAGTTTTGAATGCGTATTTTTAGTTAACTGTGATCTATAAATGCTATATTTACTGTTCGATTTAAATGGGTATTTTTAGGTAACTGTGATCTATAAATGCTACATTTACTGTTCGATGTGAATGCGTACTTTTAGTTAACTGTGATCTATAAATACTACATTTACTGTTCGATTTGAATGCGTGTTTTTAGTTAACTGTGATCTATAAATGCTACATTTACCGTTCGTTTTGAATGCGCATTTTTAGTTAAATGTGATCTATAAATGCTACATTTACCGTTCGTTTTGAATGAGTGTTTTTAGTTAACTGTGATCTATAAATGCTACATTTACCATTCGATTTGAATGCGTATTTTAAGTTAACTGTGATCTATAAATGCTATATTTACTGTTCGATTTGAATGCGTATGTTTAGTTAACTGTGATCTATAAAAGGTACATTTACTGTTCGTTTTGAATGAGTCTTTTTAGTTAACTGTGATCTATAAATGCTACATTTATTGTTAGTTTTGAATGCGTATTTTTAGTTAACTGTGATCTATAAATGCTACATTTACTGTTCGATTTAAATACGTATTTTTAGGTAACTGTGATCTATAAATGCTACATTTACTGTTCGATTTGAATGCGTACTTTTAGTTAACTGTGATCTATAAATGCTACATTTACTGTTCGATTAAATGCGTGTTTTTAGTTAACTGTGATCTATAAATGCTACATTTACTGTTCGATTTGAATGCGTGTTTTTAGTTAACTGTGATCTATAAATGCTAAATTTACTGTTCGATTTGAACGACTGTTTTTAGTTAACTGTGATTTATAAATGCTACATTTACTGTTCGATTTGAATGACTGTTTATAGTTAACTGTGATCTATAAATGCTACATTTACCGTTCGTTTTCAATGCGTATTTTTAGTTAACTGTGATCTATAAATGCTACATTAACAGTTAGATTTGAATGCGTACTTTTAGTTAACTGTGATCTATAAATACTACATTTACTGTTCGATTTGAATGCGTGTTTTTAGTTAACTGTGATCTATAAATGCTACAATTACCGTTCGTTTTGAATGCGCATTTTTAGTTAAATGTGATCTATAAATGCTACATTTACCGTTCGTTTTGAATGCGTGTTTTTAGTTAACTGTGATCTATCAATGCTACATTTACCATTCGATTTGAATGCGTATTTTAAGTTAACTGTGATTTATAAATGCTATATTTACTGTTCGATTTGAATGCGTATGTTTAGTTAACTGTGATCTATAAAAGGTACATTTACTGTTCGTTTTGAATGCGTGTTTTTAGTTAACTGTGATCTATAAATGCTACATTTACTGTTAGTTTTGAATGCGTATTTTTAGTTAACTGTGATCTATAAATGCGTCATTTACTGTTCGATTTGAATGCGTATGTTTAGTTAACTGTGATCTATAAAAGGTACATTTACTGTTCGTTTTGAATGCGTGTTTTTAGTTAACTGTGATCTATAAATGCTACATTTACTGTTAGTTTTGAATGCGTATTTTTAGTTAACTGTGATCTATAAATGCTACATTTACTGTTCGATTTATATGCGTATTTTTAGGTTACTGTGATCTATAAATGCTACATTTACTGTTCGATTTGAATGCGTACTTTTAGTTAACTGTGATCTATAAATGCTACATTTACTGTTCGTTTTAAAAAAGTCTTTTTAGTTAACTGTGATCTATAAATGCTACATTTACTGTTCGTTTTGAATGCGTGTTTTTAGTTAACTGTGATCTATAAATGCTACATTTACAGTTCGTTTTGAATGCGTGTTTTTAGTAAATTGAGATATATCAATGCTATATTTACTGTTCGTTTTGAATGCGTGTTTTTAGTAAACAGTGATCTATGAATGATACATTTACTGTTCGTTTTGAATGCGTGATTTTAGTTAATTGTGATCTATAAATGCTACAATTACAGTTCGTTTTGAATGCGTGTTTTTAGTTAACTGTGATCTATAAATGCTATATTTACTGTTCGATTTGAATGCGTATGTTTAGTTAACTGTGATCTATAAAAGGTACATTTACTGTTCGTTTTGAATGCGTGTTTTTAGTTAAATGTGATATATAAATGCTACATTTACTGTTCGTTTTAAATGCGTGTTTTTAGTTAACTGAGATCTATAAATGCTATATTTAATGTTCGATTTGAATGTGTATATTTAGTTAACTGCAACATTTACTGTTCGATTTGAATGCTTGTTTTTAGTTAACCGCGATCTATAAATGCTACATTTACTGTTCGATTTGAATGACTGTTTTTAGTTAACTGTGATTTATAAATGCTACATTTACTGTTCGATTTGAATGACTGTTTTCAGTTATCTGTGATCTATAAATGCTACATTTACCGTTCGTTTTGAATGCGTGTTTTTAGTGAACTGTGATCTATAAATGCAACATTTACTGTTCGTTTTGAATGCACGTTTTTAGTTAACTGTGATCTATAAATGCTACATTTACTGTTCGATTTGACTCCGTGTTTTTAGTTAACTGTGATCTATAAATGCTATGTTTACTGTTCGATTTGAATGCGTGTTTTTAGTTAACTGTGATCTGTAAATGCTATATTTACAGTTCGTTTTGAATGCGTGTTGTTAGTTAACTGTGATTTATAATGGCTACATTTACTGTTCGTTTAGAATGCGTGTTTTTAGTTAACTGTGATTTATAATGGCTACATTTACTGTTCGTTTTGAATGCGTATTTTAAGTTAACTGTGATCTATAAATGCTACATTTACTGTTCGTTTTAAAAGAGTGTTTTTAGTTAACTGTGATCTATAAATGCAACATTTACTGTTCGATTTGAATGGGTGTTTTTAGTTAACTGTGATCAATAAATGCTACATTTACAGTTCGTTTTGAATGCGTGTTTTTTGTAAACTGTGATATATAAATGCTACATTTACTGTTCGTTTTAAATGGGTGTTTTTAGTTAACTGAGATCTATAAATGCTATATTTACTGTTCGATTTGAATGTGTATATTTAGTTAACTGCAACATTTACTGTTCGATTTGAATGCTTGTTTTTAGTTAACCGCGATCTATAAATGCTACATTTACTGTTCGATTTGAATGACTGTTTTTAGTTAACTGTGATTTATAAATGCTACATTTACTGTTCGATTTGAATGACTGTTTTTAGTTAACTGTGATCTATAAATGCTACATTTACCGTTCGTTTTGAATGCGTGTTTTTAGTGAACTGTGATCTATAAATGCAACATTTACTGTTCGTTTTGAATGCACGTTTTTAGTTAACTGTGATCTATAAATGCTACATTTACTGTTCGATTTGACTCCGTGTTTTTAGTTAACTGTGATCTATAAATGCTATGTTTACTGTTCGATTTGAATGCGTGTTTTTAGTTAACTGTGATCTGTAAATGCTATATTTACAGTTCGTTTTGAATGCGTGTTGTTAGTTAACTGTGATTTATAATGGCTACATTTACTGTTCCTTTAGAATGCGTGTTTTTTGTTAACTGTGATTTATAATGGCTACATTTACTGTTCGTTTTGAATGCGTATTTTAAGTTAACTGTGATCTATAAATGCTACATTTACTGTTCGTTTTAAAAGAGTGTTTTTAGTTAACTGTGATCTATAAATGCAACATTTACTTTTCGCTTTAAATGTGTGGTTTTAGTTAACTGTGATCTATAAATTCTACATTTACTGTTCGTTTTGAATACGCGTTTTTAGTTAACTGTGATCTATAAATGCTACATTTACTGTTCGATTTGAATGCGTGTTTTTAGTTAACTGTGATCTATAAATGCTACATTTACAGTTCGATTTGAATGCGTGTTTTAGTTAACTGTGATCTATAAATGCTACATTTACTGTTCGATTTGAATGCGTGTTTTTAGTTAACTGTGATCTATAAATGCTGCATTTACTGTTCGATTTGAATGCGTATTTTTAGTTAACTGTGATCTATAAATGCTACATTTACTGTTCGTTTAGAATGCGTGTTTTTAATTAACTGTGATCTATAAATGCTACATTTACTGTTCGTTTTTAATGCGTGTTTTAAGTTAACTGTGATCTATAAATGCTACATTTACTGTTCGATTTGAATGCGTGTTTTTAGTTAACTGTGATCTATAAATGCTACATTTACTGTTCGTTTTAAATGCGTGTTTTTAGTTAACTGTGATCTATAAATGCTACATTTACTGTTCGATTTGAATGCGTGTTTTTAGTTAACTGTGATTTATAAATATTACACTGACTGTTCTTTTTAAATGCGTATTTTTAGTTAACTGTGATCTATAAATGCTACATTTACTGTTCGATTTGAATGCGTGTTTTTAGTTAACTGTGATCTATAAATGCTATATTTACAGTTCTTTTTGAATGCGTATTTTTAGTTAACTGTGATCTATAAATGCTACATTTACTGTTCGATTTGAATGCGTATTTTTAGTTAACTGTGATTTATAAACGCTACATTTACTGTTCTTTTTGAATGCGTATTTTTAGTTAACTGTGATCTATAAATGCTACATTTACTGTTCGATTTGAATGCGTATTTTTAGTTAACTGTGATTTATAAACGCTACATTTACTGTTCGATTTGAATGCGTATTTTAAGTTAACTGTTATTTATAAACGCTACATTTACTGTTCGTTTTGAATGCGTGATTTTAGTTAACTGTGATCTATAAATGCTACATTTACTGTTCTTTTTTAATACGTATTTTTAGTTAACTGTGATCTCTAAATGCTACATTTACAGTTCGATTTGAATGCTTGTTTTTAGTTAACTGTGATTTATAAATACTACATTTACTGTTCGTTTTGAATGCGTGTTTTTAGATAACTGTGATACATAAATGGTACATTTACTGTTCGTTTTAAATGCGTGTTTTTAGTTAACTGTGATCTATAAATGCAACATTTACTGTTCGATTTCAATGGGTGTTTTTAGTTAACCGGGATCTATAAATGCTACATTTACTGTTCGATTTACATGACTGATTTCAGTTAACTGTGATCTATAAATGCTACATTTACTGTTCGTTTTAAAAGAGTGTTTTTAGTTAACTGTGATCTATAAATGCAACATTTACTGTTCGATTTGAATGGGTGTTTTTAGTTAACTGTGATCAATAAATGCTACATTTACAGTTCGTTTTAAATGCGTGTTTTTTGTAAACTGTGATATATAAATGCTACATTTACTGTTCGTTTTAAATGCGTGTTTTTAGTTAACTGAGATCTATAAATGCTATATTTACTGTTCGATTTGAATGTGTATATTTAGTTAACTGCAACATTTACTGTTCGATTTGAATGCTTGTTTTTAGTTAACCGCGATCTATAAATGCTACATTTACTGTTCGATTTGAATGACTGTTTTTAGTTAACTGTGATTTATAAATGCTACATTTACTGTTCGATTTGAATGACTGTTTTTAGTTAACTGTGATCTATAAATGCTACATTTACCGTTCGTTTTGAATGCGTGTTTTTAGTGAACTGTGATCTATAAATGCAACATTTACTGTTCGTTTTGAATGCACGTTTTTAGTTAACTGTGATCTATAAATGCTACATTTACTGTTCGATTTGACTCCGTGTTTTTAGTTAACTGTGATCTATAAATGCTATGTTTACTGTTCGATTTGAATGCGTGTTTTTAGTTAACTGTGATCTGTAAATGCTATATTTACAGTTCGTTTTGAATGCGTGTTGTTAGTTAACTGTGATTTATAATGGCTACATTTACTGTTCCTTTAGAATGCGTGTTTTTTGTTAACTGTGATTTATAATGGCTACATTTACTGTTCGTTTTGAATGCGTATTTTAAGTTAACTGTGATCTATAAATGCTACATTTACTGTTCGTTTTAAAAGAGTGTTTTTAGTTAACTGTGATCTATAAATGCAACATTTACTGTTCGATTTGAATGGGTGTTTTTAGTTAACTGTGATCTATAAATGCTACATTTACAGTTCGTTTTGAATGCGTGTTTTTAGTAAACTGAGATATATCAATGCTATATTTACTGTTCGTTTTGAATGCGTGTTTTTAGTTAACAGTGATCTATAAATGCTACATTTACTGTTCGTTTTGAATGCGTGATTTTAGTTAATTGTGATCTATAAATGCTACAATTACAGTTCGTTTTGAATGCGTGTTTTTAGTTAAATGTGATCTATAAATGCTACATTTACTGTTCGCTTTAAATGTGTGTTTTTAGTTAACTGTGATCTATAAATTCTACATTTACTGTTCGTTTTGAATACGCGTTTTTAGTTAACTTTGATCTATAAATGCTACATTTACTGTTCGATTTGAATGCGTGTTTTTAGTTAACTGTGATCTATAAATGCTACATTTACAGTTCGATTTGAATGCGTGTTTTAGTTAACTGTGATCTATAAATGCTACATTTACTGTTCGATTTGAATGCGTGTTTTTAGTTAACTGTGATCTATAAATGCTACATTTACTGTTCGATTTGAATGTGTATTTTTAGTTAACTGTGATCTATAAATGCTACATTTACTGTTCGTTTAGAATGCGTGTTTTTAATTAACTGTGATCTATAAATGCTACATTTACTGTTCGTTTTTAATGCGTGTTTTAAGTTAACTGTGATCTATAAATGCTACATTTACTGTTCGATTTGAATGCGTGTTTTTAGTTAACTGTGATCTATAAATGCTAAATTTACTGTTCGTTTTGAATGCGTGTTTTTAGTTAACTGTGATCTATAAATGCTACATTTACTGTTCGATTTGAATGCGTGTTTTTAGTTAACTGTGATTTATAAATATTACACTGACTGTTCTTTTTAAATGCGTATTTTTAGTTAATTGTGATCTATAAATGCTACATTTACTGTTCGATTTGAATGCGTATTTTTAGTTAACTGTGATCTATAAATGCTATATTTACAGTTCTTTTTGAATGCGTATTTTTAGTTAACTGTGATCTATAAATGCTACATTTACTGTTCGATTTGAATGCGTATTTTTAGTTAACTGTGATTTATAAACGCTACATTTACTGTTCGATTTGAATGCGTATTTTTAGTTAACTGTTATTTATAAACGCTACATTTACTGTTCGTTTTGAATGCGTGTTTTTAGTTAACTGTGATCTATAAATGCTACATTTACTGTTCTTTTTTAATACGTATTTTTAGTTAACTGTGATCTCTAAATGCTACATTTACAGTTCGTTTTGAATGCGTGTTTTTAGTTAACTGTGATCTATAAATGCTACATTTACTGTTCGATTTGAATGCGTGTTTTTAGTTAACTGTGATTTATAAATATTACACTGACTGTTCTTTTTAAATGCGTATTTTTAGTTAACTGTGATCTATAAATGCTACATTTACTGTTCGATTTGAATTCGT